>NLAK01000068.1:0-83153 GCA_002370295.1 Metschnikowia bowlesiae | reverse complement strand
TGCGCGTTTTCGCATCCAAATCCGGGCGCTGCAGGCATTTCCTTGTTGAACAAGGCAAGGCCTTTGGGCAGCAACAACGTACAAAGTTTCTGAGTGAATGTAGGCTTTGAATTGACCATACTCAAGGAAGCATCCTTGGNCAACAACGTACAAAGTTTCTGAGTGAATGTAGGCTTTGAATTGACCATACTCAAGGAAGCATCCTTGGCATTCAGCTGAGCTACATCGTTAGCAGTGCCGGTAGTCAAATTTCCCAGAGGGGGCTTGACCGAGTTGGGCAGTGAGTTCATAAAGGAAGAGCCCGTGGACTTGAAGTTACCAGTTGAATTTTTGGAAAATTCAGTAGTGACATGTCTCAGGCTTCCTCTAGGGGGTTGTTTCCGTTTCAGCTTAGCGGCGTCCGAGAGAAAACCGTCCAACTGAGTTTGCTTGGAGGGTCTTCTGCCGGCACTTGAAGCGGCGAATGCTGACGGATGCATGCTCATGGTGAACAGAAGGGTCTTTTTCAAATACTGAAAAGGACGGGAATTCACAGATGAGGATAAGAATTTCTTGTCTGGTCTTCGAGATATCAAACGGCAAAAGGTGTTTGCTTTGATGGTGAAGGCGGAAAAGAATAAAGAGTAGAGGAATTTTAATTTTGTGGAGAAAGGTACAGATAAGTGTTTCGACACAGATTGGGGTGCAGGCTTCTCTACCTCCAGCGCAGGGTTACGTGCAGGCGGCACGATATACACCCGGCACATCACCAGATATAGACGGGGAAAGCCAAGTAAAAAGAATTGCTTCATCTGTGGGCAGACTGCATTTTCTTATGAAGTCCAGTAATATTCAGTAAGACATGAGAGGCCCCTGAATTAAACTAGAAGTCTTGGGGGATTACCACTGGGTGACAGTCCTGTAATTGCGCCGCCATGTTCACATTGTTCAGCGAAGCTGGATGTGGTCTTCCCCTTCTCTTTGCCGCCATACAAATCAGGAATTTGCTTCTCTGAGACATTCATTAAGGCGTTCATTGAGGCATTTATTAAGGCGTTCATTAAGGCGTTCATTAAGGCGTTCATTAAGGCATTCATAAAGGCCTGGTGCCAACGCGCACCCACCGATGCCTGCACCTCTCCAACCGCACATAGTACGTACTCTTCGGTACGCATCTAACTTCGCCGCGAAGTGTCTCAACGTATGCTTGTGATATAGCACCTGCCGAATCCAAGTGGTGATTCACCCAGATGGCTGGTGTGCTACGTGCTACCAGGAATCGTTCCTCGGAATCCATTCTTTGAAATGTTTGTAGTAGTATCAGTTCTTTTTTTTTTTTTTTCTTTGGGTCACTAAGAGGTGACTTTGCCTAATTCGCGCCTTTACATGAACCCAATTCTTCTGATTACAGGCGAGACCAATTGACCGTTCCTGCAGTTCCCTACACGCTTAAGTTTGGCAGGTGCAAAATCCTACAAGTAGGCATACTACGGTGAAATCAAAAAACCGCTCCCGTGTTCGGTAAGGTTTGCGGCTTTGAAAGACCTTTGAATTCGTCCAGTCCATGCATCAACCACTTTATTCTAATTAGAAAGCCGCTGGAATTCTTTCTCCTACTAAGATACTAAGATGATATGAGAATATTACGGCGTAAAGGGGGGGCGTAAGCCATGATAATTACCTTTGTGGGGTTTGTCCTGGTGGCTTTGAGCCATCATTTCGCACGGTATTATGAGCCCTGTTTATCTAAGCACCATATGTATTCATGGTTTAAGAAGCTACAGCCCCGCTTTGGTCCTAGTGTGCCTTTGGTTGTCTTGCAAGCCTCTCACATGGCACAAACTCTAGCTATTCTCAGTTTCCACAATTGCATAATAATTCGGGCCTTTCAATATTCCCACCGACTGCATCTAAAACCACTTGTCGATCCAGGTACCTTACTCTGATCCACTCACTTCGCTCTACTCATGCCACATTTTTGGTAGATTTGTACCACCACTTAGTAGCAGGTTTCGACGCCAGTCTGCGTGATCTGCAACTTTTGGAGTAATTTTGCACCGATGACGGAAGCTTTTAGGATTCTTGTGGTTGCTTTGCTACTGTAGGTGCTTTGCTGCTGTCTCGTTTGTGGGGAAACCACTGATCAGATTGAGCTCTTCGATAATGGGAAAAAGTTGCCAATTTCGGCACTTTTCTTTACAATAAAAAAATGATGGCTACATTAACTTGGTGGTTTCCGAACGTCTCTGGTTGGTAGAGATCAGTTGTGGTACTATAGCCACTAAATTTTGCTATACTTTCTATTCTACTCCTCTACCATACTGTCTGTTCTAGTGTCCATTTTCTATTCTGCTTTCCATTGTCTACTCTACTCCCAAATACTGAAATCGCTCATATCTACTATGTTGAAGCTTACCTATCTCTTCAATCTCTAGACTACTACACCCATTGCAACTACTCGACTCGATATAACTACTCTAACTACCACAATTTGCTGCCCCTACAACTTCCTTACCCCCTGATGCAACTCTATTTACCACTACTCTTTTACCTACTGCTACTACACTGTCCCTCTCGCTCTCACCCTCGCTACTCATCGTCCATTTCGCCGCCTTTTACTCTGGACCGCTTAAATCACTCTACATACTCTTACCCCCTTTACAAATACTACCATGCTCTTCAAGAAGCACCTTACCTTTACCTTCTTCAGCCTCCACCTATGAGCGGTCAGTCCATGTTTTCGTTTCATCACTCGCTACTTCACGATATCTTGTGATATCCATTCTTTATTTCCCCAAACCTCTAAAAACTACATCTTTCCACATCCCACAAAATTCTAAAACCACAACTTTCCACTACAGCTCTTCACGCCCTATTCTCTACCATTTTGCATCGCTCTACCCCTCTATCATCCTACACCACTGAACGACTCAGCTAGGGTCTTCCGGTCCCATGAGGCTGTCGCCGAGTACCTAAACACATTCTCTCGAGATTCACTAACGTCTTCAAAATACCAATACTCTATAAATCACGAGAATCGCCACCCGCTACTTTTACACCAAAATGATTCTTAATACAATATCCTGCACACAGTGCACACCACGCGGTGAATCCAAGTCATCACTTTTCAGCGTTCCCTCCTCCATTCTCCAGACTACACGGGCAGTTTCCTAGCACCGGTCATGATTCCCCGCATGAAACAGAGCAGTCACACCACGCAGCTCCAATTCTCTAGGGCTGCCAGCAGAGCAGTCAGCTTTGCCAACGACGTGCACCTCTCCAATAGGAGAGTCATGCGTAAAATCGAAATGGGCAGGGCCAGACCCGCCATTTTCCACCAATTCGACTCGTGGGTGGAGTTAAGCGACGGTTCGGTGGTCAAAAGGAGGTCGCAAGCTCCCAAGGACGAAATCAGAATGATTAACGATCAGAGAAACAGTACGTTGTGGAACCCGCTGCGCTCGGACCTCTCAAACTCCGATCCTAATGCAACTGGAAAAGTCAACAAGTTCAAGCAGCGGTTCTCAGGCTTTGCGGCGAAGGAGGACAAGGCCGATAACTTTGTGGACTTGATGAGCGACAACGTCACCGAGGTGCAGAAAGGAGGAAAAATTCTAGATAAGAGGAGGAGCAAGAAATAAGTGCTCCTTAGTAGCTGTACATAGAATAATATCAGTTCCCAATACTGCCCGGAAAAAATTCATTCAGCTTTTAGATTATAGGCGAATGGAAGAAAGCTTAGGGCTTACTTACTAGGGTATGACTTACGAGGGTATTACTTACTAGGGTATTGCCTACACTATTCCTTGGATGAGTCATGATCGATCATTAATATGTATTATGCAGCGCATCATTGATGCAGCGGGTTCTTCAATGTACAAAGAACATTTGATAGCTATAGCAATGTCTTTCGAGATCTTGCTATTCATATGCTCATAAAGTGTCTCTCAATGTCAGAGACGGGCACTCCCAAGTTGCGGAGTTCGTCGACGCACCACATGATCACCGACTGGTCGTTGTCCGATTGGGCCTGCTTAAAAATTACAAGCAAGCACTTCACCCTGTTGCTCATGTCAATAGCCACGAACTGCTCGAGCTGCTGGGGGAGACCTAGCAAATGGAGGTTCAAACTTTTTGGGCCATCCTTGGGGTACTCGAAGGCTCTCGCTTCGTAGATACGCCGACTTACTCGGTTATTTATGTCCATGCTGATGAATCGGAGAAGCGACAAGGTAAAATCCTGCCAAGAGTTCCGAGAACGTTGCATCTTGGAAACAAATGCATTGATGAATTCGATGAAGATACCTGGGAATTCTTTTTCTTGAAACAAATCTTCGCCGTTTCTTGTTGGATTGTTCCCTCGCGAAGCGTTCTTGTTCCCTGGGAAATCCCCTTTTTGCGATGAGATTTTGGCGAATTCATTTCTCTCCGGTGGCATTCGGCGCTTTTGCCTTAGAAGATATGTCAAAATGTGCATTGAACCTTTGCTGGCCACCAAGAAGTTTGTATCCCGAAACATATCTATGCACTCCGAAATCTTGTACTGAGAAAGAAGTTTCTTTACAATGACCTCAAAGTCCGAGGAGTTTAGGCCTCGCTGTGTCCGGAAAATTGTCTGCATGATTCTTTCGGCGGCATTCTCTTTATTCTGCGCTAGGAGAGCAGAGAAGAGTGCCGAGAGCGTACTCCGTCCTAAAGGCGGCTTGAGGAGCTTCACGAGGTCTTCAAAGCTGGGTCCAGGCTTTTCACCGTAGAACCTGAGTGCAAAGTCAAGGAGATGAGGATGTTGTTCATAATCCACAAGCAGAAGAAGTCTCGGGACCGTTTTTCTCCATTTGTACATATCGGGGCTCAAGAACTCGTGAAGAATGGCCTCCAAGAGCACCGAATTGCGCTTCAAGAAATGAGTATGGATATCCGGTGTCGCATGCAAAGAAAGCCAGAGATCGGCCGCGCGGAATATGTTGCCATGGTGAAGATTGATGGCAATGAGGTTCTTGAGTGTCGGGAGATAAAGCTCGAGATGGGCATGGTCAAGCTCAGCAAGGTTGCTGGCCCTGGGATCCAGCATCACGCGGTCATATAACACATTGACAAAGAACGGGTTTTTGGCGTCCACGCTCATATTCAGGATCATCTTGAAGTAGGTGTCGAGCGGCACTGCGTCGCCTCCGAAAACACGAAGCATTTTGAAAATCGCGTACGACTTGTAGTGGTGCATCAATGGGTCGTAGATACTCAAGGAAATAAGAATCCCATGCATGATATTTGGGCCGATTTTGTGGAGAAAGTCCGGGCTAATTTTCAGACACTCCTCTGCAAGGGCCACCGCAAGAAGACTTTCGCCCGAGCGCATGCAAATTGAAAGAAGCAAGTTGGATGCCAAATGAAGAGCGTTATTCACATTTGGCGGTGTTGCCAGCGTCGAATGTGCTGCCCTCAATCTTTTGATCCGGTTCGAGAGAACACTGACATACTTGGACTCGTCTTCCAGCAACAAGAGACATTCCTCCATCAATTTGTAAGCGGAAATCACCAATTCTAAATCGTGCTGACGAATATTCTCCAAGATCTGCAGGAGCAAGAATGCCCTCATAGAGCTGCTTTTAGTGAAGATGTAGCAGATCCGCCTAATCACATCGGTGTTGATCTGTCGGTAGCGCAGCACGTCCAGAATGAGGTTCAAGCGCCGCGTCGGTAGGCTGGAGGTTTTTGCATGCGGATTGGTTCCTTGTGGCACGTGGGACTGTTTGGAATGAGTCGGGTGGCTATTTCGGTAATAATTGTAGCATTGGCGGCTTTTCTCGGTAAAAGAAGTGTGCTCATTGCCTAGGATTTCGTTCAAGTGGGACACCCTGGAGAGGAGGCCTAGGGACTCCGACTCCCGGTCTAATGAGGTCATTCTTCGCACGCCCACCGCTAGCAGCAGTGAGACTCGTCTACGGTTCATGACTCGTGTCAAAATGAGGAGGGGGTGGGAAGAGCGCTAGTGGGTTGGAAGCTTGTTGGACCATGCTCACTGCTTCGCTGCAAACAATATGCAGGCGGAATGCTGCAATGGACCACTCAAGAGTCATTCTGGGGACTGGCAAAGCTTAGCTAATTTTGCGTGGGATTTTGATTTGTATTTTAACGCCCTACTAATTCGGACATACGGTTCTCCCGGGTTCCCTTTTTGATTGACAAAGTTTGCTGTTTTTGCAGTACTGAACTTTAGTCCACCATTTCTCTGAAGACTGTAGCTGAGTATATTTTATATCAGGACTCGTCTTAGCGGGGCTTTGGATCCAAGAACCTGTGATAATTTGTGATAATAAAAGCTATGACAGTTTTCATCCAAAACATCTTGTTGAGCTACGCGAGCGAAACAGAGTCAACAAGCCTCAATGGAGCTTCTCTAGTTGCTTTGTACTATTCAAGTAATCTAAGCGGAACTTCAAAGATGAATAAAAAGCACTCGTTCTTTTTTTAAGGGTCCCTCGTCAGTGGATGTTACACTAAAAACCCTAGGATATGTAACTACAATGCCCAGTAGGCTGTAATAGGAGCCACCTTGCCCAGCTGCTGCTTTCGGCGCCGCAAGGTTTCGGTGTTGATACCTCATCAAGAGATTGTTTTGCACCTCCGGTTCTCTCTCTTGATTTATGAACCGATCAGACGAATGGAAACTACTAAACGATACCGCGAAGTCTCACATCGAGTGAGAATATGACTCGAGTAATTTTATTTGGCTTTAATGATATCCCCTCCTCCATTGGGTGTGTTGAGAGAGAGCTATATCATAGACTAAGACATGAGTAGAAGCCTTAGATGAATGGCATTAAGAATGGTACTTTTAAGTATCATTAAGAATATAGTTCTTTATAAAAAGGTACATTCTTCTCACCTTTATGAATCTTGGGTGGAGAAAGACCGAAGCGGAGTTGCCAGATGTGTATAGGTGTGTTCGGTATGCAGTGTGTAGCTTTATGGTATGTATGAATATGGACACTGTTCCCAGCTGCACCAGTCATTTCTTTATTTGTTATGGGCTCTGGGCCGGTCTGGAGGAGTGCCTAATTGGCCACGCCACCTTCAAAGACGACACCATGAGAGGGTAATGTGCAATACACGAATATAAGAAGACATGCACGCACTTTGATATCACCCCAGGACTTCCTGATTACAAGGTGAAGATGTCTTGTCGATATGCATGAGAAAGTCTTCATGCAAAATCAGGCCGCCGTCGCAGTAGATGAAAGATAGTGTCATCCGCTGAAAATCACACCCTGCGGTTCATTTTCACTTGGAAGTGTTTCTGGTATGTCTGGCCTCCGGAATCAATTCCCAACTATTACATTATCGCACAGTCGCCAAGACTGAGCCCATACATTACCTTCTCGACGTCCTTCTTGATCACATTCCAGTCCAGACGCCGTTGCACAAACTCGTATATCTCCTCCTGACTGAATATCCCATTGAATTTTGACAAGTCACTCACCAACCGGCCGATGCTCTTGGAGTCCTCTCCGCCAATCAAGTAAATCTGACCCACCTTCTTCAATGCCTGGAACAATGGATATATCATGCGCTTATTGCTCTTAATGTGCAATAGAATAAAGTCATAATAGAGATTAAGGTCAGAGATTAGCAGCACGGCCCCATCCACTGATATGACTGACCTCTTAAGCACTTTCACAATTGTTTGGAAGAAGCGCTCCGCCACCTCTTGCTGGAACACCTCGACGACAGACTTTTCTGCTGATCCCTCCAATAGATCAATATTGTCCGCAAGAATCAGCACCGCCTTTTTCGCCGCTAGCGTGGGGCCATCGCAAAGGCTGCCTGGCTCGGGGTTGTAATCCACGTCATTAAGGAGAGATATGAAAACAGACTCGATCTCCTTGAAAAGAACATCAATCCCAATATTGAGTCCATCGGCAACAAATTTATCCACCATAGCCTCGACTTTCCTCTTTGCTTGGAGCGAAGGATTGAGAACTGAGTTTTCGTTCTTGACCACATTCTTGTGGATCATCTCCTCCTTGTAGAAAATGTCCATCATCTGAACAATAATATCTGCCATATGAATCAGCTCGAAAAAAATAGTGAGGGGCGCAATAGCACTGGTACCCCCAAAAGAGCTCTGGTCCAAAGAAGACAAACTGTGTGGATCATACTCCTTCAAGTACGCCAACGACTTATCGAAACCAAGCTTTAAATGCTCATTTCCAAGAGCCTGGAGAACCATAAGAAACTCGTCCTGCATGGCGGCGTGTACATCGGTCAAGATGCTGTTGATTGTAAAGTCTTGGAAACTCAAGAGCCGCCCCAACGAGCTTTTCGCCGCTTGCAAAATCCTTAGGGCCAATTCAGGACTGAAAAGTTCGGTCAAGGACTTCAAATTCTCCTCCAATATCTTAGCATGCGCCTGCACCATGGAATAATTGGCCAATCCCGTTTCCTTATTCGTGGCATTGTCTCCACTTGCGTTGATGGTGAACACCTTCCTAAAACTCCTCAAAAAGTCATTCTTGGTTTCCACCTTGACATGGCGCAATATGTTTTCGCTCGTCTGTGCTTCTCTCTTCTCGAGCGACTCGCTCCATTCTCTGATAGCATCCTCGCACTTTTGCTTGAAGGTCATTTTCTCCTCACTAATGTAGTCTGCGACGTATGAGTCATACGAAACGTCTATAAGTCCATGCACAAGAGAAATGTAAGGCTCGCCGATATTTTGGCTGGGCACGAGTTGACGCAAAAAGTCTCCTGCGAGTTTTCGGTACAATAAGGGCACCACTTCGAGATACACGGACCGTTCTCTTCCACTTCGTATAAGCATCAAAAGAATCTCCTGAAGCTGATTTGTTATGAGTTCCTCGCTGATTTTAAGCATCATAGGCACCGTGGTGGGGAAGATAACGTCTACGATCTGGGAGAGGTGGTTGAAGGTCGTGCTCAACTCCAAAACAAGCTCATCGAACCTCGGCACATTGACCTTAAACTCAGCCTTTTCTGTCTTTTCCTGCACCCCCTGATCGTTGGAAACGAGATCTGGCTCCACTTCAGACTCTAGTTCAGAAGTCGAAGCTGACGGTATGCGCTCCTGCACGTAGAAATCGTCTGCCCCGAGGGATTCTGCATTCATGAATCGAATATTATCATTGTCAAAGCAAACTTTTTGAAGGAAGAAATCAATTAGAGTCTGATCGTTCTTCAATTCCACCATAATTGCCACAAACTCCTTCGCCTTCTCGTACTCCTGAAGGTCAAAGTGGATCTCTAACTCCCTCAATAGCGCATTCTCGAATATTTCCATAATATCAGCAATTTTTTCCGAAACCGTCTTCTTGGATACTTCATCAATGTCCATAGCATTATAGCGCTTCAAATTGCCTAGGAGTCGGGCTTGGTCCTCGGGTGTTTGGTAGGCTTTGAAGATCCTGAGTTGGTTATATGCAGTATTAGA
Organism: Metschnikowia bowlesiae; assembly: GCA_002370295.1. NCBI lineage: Eukaryota > Fungi > Ascomycota > Pichiomycetes > Serinales > Metschnikowiaceae > Metschnikowia > Metschnikowia bowlesiae. The sequence continues at coordinate 73,726 of NLAK01000068.1, read as the reverse complement.
CTGTAGATCCTTATAGTAGTCTTTTAGAGTGAGCAGAATTTGGAGAACTTGAAATCGTGCTAGTTTAGGTGCCTTATAGATCCGGTCCAAGCACTGTAAGGGATCTCTTAGCGTGGAAAAATCGTACCCGGATGAAGACACAAGCACCTCAGGCTGGATATTGGGCTCAGGTACAGCATTTTCTGACGGACCCTCGAGAGCCGTACTATAAACGCCCATTTTTCGAAGCTTGTCGATCCATAGACGGGGATCACGCACAGCCTTGTAAGCATTTTTGGACACGAGTTGGAAACGCAATAGAGCAGGGACCTCTAGGTACCACGAAATAGTACGCGCCACCGAAAAGGGAATAACCTTATCGTTGTATACATCTATGTCGGCATTCCAGAGCACCTGTGCCATGATGACGGCTCGAAGTATGGAGTACGCAGCGCTGAGACGTACTCTTTGGCTTGCTTATGTGCCGGAACCTGTACACCTGAGTGGTTCGTTTGTAGTGGTGAATTCGCGTCAAACCTCGCATCATACATATATTAAGGCCAGATGTCCAGGGATTTTTGAGTAGTCCATCCATTTAGGTAAGCTCCATTTTAGAAGCTTCAACGCGTCGGGCGGACTTGGCAGCCAACTGGTGGATCTCACTCCTGAGTATGTCTTGATTACCCTTGTGAGGTCAATAGGCGACGCGCCTTACTTATGTGAGTGGACCTTTGTCCGTCGAACCTAATCAAAGCTTCTATTCGGTCCATAACTGCAATATGAAGGCAAGACGTCATGATATATATGACGGCGCGTAGGCCCGCGTTCTCTGTCTTTGGCCTTCAACCCGTTTACGTGAATCTTATGAGGGGGGGGCAGTGCCTTTCACGTGACGACTTCCAAACTTCACGTTCGCGGAGGTGCACGGGTGTAATGATCTCAACTTTTCTCCATGCACTCCAAGGCCATGGATCATCGTACACCGGAGGCCGTATCAAGTTTCGAGATAAGTTGGTCGATACAGAATACCCACATACGCAAGCCATACATATCCAAGCACAGAGACAGAGAGACGGTTATAGACCTAGATACATCTCGTGCAGACGCTCATCGCTACTTTAAAATTGGATCCCTATCTTCCATGCAAGTTGCTTGACCCTCATCCACACACCTCTTATACAAATTGCTTGACAGGCTTCCTCGGGTATACAGACATCGCATGGCAAATTAATGCAACGCTTCACAGTGTGAGCTTTTCTAGTGTATTCCTTCACTGATTCGTTGATAGATTCACAGCGAGGGTGGGCAAATGTCCATCTACATTCCGGTACATCGCATCAGCTGTGCTCTACGATGCATACTACGATATAAACACTCCTCAATTCGCCTCAAGCATGTGTCCACAAGTTCAACCCAAGCTCATGGCCATACGGCCGACGAACTCCCCCAATCGGATGGGGGTCTGCAGGACGACAATGGATCAATTCCAAAGTTGCCCACGACAAAAGACGGTGGAACCAAAGTAGAGAACTTGAAGCGACCTACGTCGCTTTCTGAGATGCTCTTCAAATTTTTTCGCCAGGAAACGCAAATCCTCTCCAACTCTATCGAAGCCAAGATGGCATCACCCACGGTCGACACCAAGGAGTTGCCCGACCACATCCAACAGCATTTACAGGCACAAATGGACAACTACAATAGATTTCTCGTGCTTCTAAGTTATCATCCATTGGCTGTGCCGCCTTCTGTCTTACTTGGATACCATTCCACCTTGAGTCGGGTAGAGCCTGCAGACAGTTCACGGTTTCTTCACCATTTGATCTTCCACCACCGTTGGAATGACATTTGGGATATCTATCTCCGAGATGAAATCACCCTCAATGATATGGAGGACTTGGTGGAGCACATACACCTGACGCTCTCCGAATTGAGAGACCAACTCGCCGTCTGGGACGCTTTGGAGTCCGCTCGGAAAACGCCTTTTTCCAGCACCAAGATTTATGCGGTCCTTGTTGAAAATGTCCAGTATAAATTCGGCATCGACGCCAATATACTCCGCCAGTTTCTGAAGGCCCTAGACACGTTAGACGGGGCTCAGTTTGTGTTTCTGCAAGTGCAGGACTTGGAGAAAACCCTTGCAAAAGTTTGTGGGGATAACTTGGAGGTTAGAGCACATTTTTTCCCGCAGCTATTGGAGAGGAGCTTGTTCCAAGAACAGGCGACTGGCTCGGCTTTCAACCTGCAAAACATGGACTTATGTGCCGCATCTTGCTCACATGTTCTTGTTGCGAGTCCCGGAGTATTGAATATCCCTGGCTTTATCTCGCATGCTGGGAAAACGCTGCAGATGATGAGTCAACAAGGAATTTTCAATTACATAATCCACCGGCTGTCACTGAGCATGAACTCAAATGACTTTTATTTTGCCATGCAGGCTCTTACACCCGAAAATGCATACCGGATGCATATCTTGCTTTGGCGAAGCAAGCACCATGACGAGTTCGTGGTCAATGCATTTATTATGAGGTTGCACGAGCTTCGTTGTAAGAACATTCTCGTGGAGACACTCAAAAAATTTCTTTCCGTGGTCAACAAAGACACTGCGAAAGCTGTGTTCGCAGAAGTGGCAGGCGAGACCGAAGGGCTAGTTGTTCTTAGACGGCTTTTTCGAAATCGCCCAGTCATATTCGAGTCGGCCCTTTTGTATGCTCTTTCTAAGGACCTGCTTAGCACGTCTGCAATAAGGCAAGTGGTTGAGATCCTTAATACGAACAATTGCGGCCGCAGAGCGATCCGCTCCATACTTTCCATGCTCTCGGAAAAGAAACTGGTGCCAGAGCTCATCGAAGTATTCACTGAGCTTGTGTCCTTAGACCTCTCTGAGTATAATACTACGGAGCTTTGGAGGTTCGGAATTACTCGCAAGCTTTTAGACCTGCACACCACGGCCCTCCTCTTCAGCAAGCTTCTAGACCTGTGCACAACGGCCCTCCTCTTTAACAAGATTCTAGAAAAGACATGGAATCCTAAGGCCTTGGAAAGGAGAGGCGTGGGCTCCAGCGTCGCAAGGCTCGAAGGCGATTTTCAGGAGCAGTATAGGCATGCAAGCAAGCCGGAAAAGTTTCGGCTCTTGGTCCGCATCCAGGCCATTGCCCAGTCCATCTCCATTACAGATGAGCAGCATATTGTATTCATTCTTGAATATATTCATAGACACATTTTCGGCGATCCAGAAACCGTGCGTGTTGATACCCAGACGCTTAATGAACAAGGTCGCCATGCGACGGACCACCTGAAGTCATCCTCACCATCAGAACTGTCGGTACGTTCGCCTAACCAAACCGCATCTCCGTTTTTCATCACGAGCAAGGCAGGAAAGCAGTACATCTTCAGGCAACTCATCCTGCAAACGGCTCACTTTATATTCAAGTCAAATGGGGGCAGTCCCAAGGGCATAGTCAAGCTCTCCAACATTCTACGGCGGGTGCGGTTCGAATCTACAGATTTTCACGCGTCAGTCTACGAGCATATGGTTCTCGCCAACCCTCGAATTGCATTGAAAATCCTTGGTATATACAAGGATAAACGTGCCAACCTCAAGTCGCCGCTCATGAACAAAGTCGAGCAGGCCATTCTCAAAACAAATGCAATATCGGGCAGAGATAAGCTCGAGCTATTCTATCAATTCCAGCATGAGAAGGCCTCGCTTCGCTTCACGCACAAGCTCGCAAGGCGTACTGTGACGCTTTTGGCGAAGCTTGCTTTTGGTACTTTGAACTCCAAGTTGGATCTGAATTCCATCATGGTGGTCAAGAAAATGATCAACGACACCAAAATACCACTGAAGGTTTTCCGAAAGTGGAATTAGCTGAGTAGTTAATAATAATTCATGAGCCTGCATGGCTCTCTCGAATCACGATACTGCATATTAAACTCTCATTTGTGAGAGGCAAGCTCACATACGTTGCATCGACCCCGAATTCTACATCATCCATGGCTTCGAACACGTACGGGGTCACTGGACCCGTGTCAATGGCAAAGCCAAATCCTCGTGAAATTCATATGAATGACTCAATGATAGCTGAATTGAAGGCAAGGGGTAGCTTTGAAAGTGAACAAGCTACGAAAAAAAGAGTCGAGATCCTTACTTTGTTCCAAAAGATGGTTCAAGAGTTTGTGTATGCTGTCTCAAAGAAAAAAAACATGAGTGATGGAATGGCAAAAGACTCAGGGGGCAAAATATTTACTTTTGGCTCCTACCGCCTTGGAGTTTATGGTCCCGGTTCAGATATTGACACCCTTGTTGTTGTACCGAAACACGTCACTCGAGAAGATTTTTTTGAGGTATTCGAACAAATCATAAGAAAGCGCCCAGAGTTGGAGGAAATCCACTCAGTGCAAGATGCATTCGTTCCCATCATCAAGCTAGAGTTTGGGGGAATATCTATTGATTTGATCTTTGCTAAATTGAATGTTTCCAAAGTTCCAAACGATATGACATTAGATGACAAAAATTTACTCAAAAACTTGGATGAAAAGGACTTGAGGTCTTTGAATGGCACGAGAGTCACTGACGAGATTTTGCAATTGGTTCCGAAACCAACGGTCTTCAAGCATGCTTTGCGGTGTATCAAAATGTGGGCCCAACAGCGTGCCATATACGCCAATGTCTTTGGATTTCCCGGTGGTGTTGCCTGGGCTATGTTTGTTGCACGTATATGCCAATTATACCCCAATGCAGTTAGCTCTGTTATTGTGGAGAAATTCTTCAATATCTACACTAAGTGGTCTTGGCCGCAACCTGTGCTTCTCAAGCCTATTGAGGATGGGCCTCTTCAAGTGAGGGTCTGGAACCCAAGATTATATCCCCATGATAGACAACATAAGATGCCAGTTATCACTCCTGCTTACCCCTCAATGTGTGCAACACACAATATCACAAGTTCAACCCAAAAAATCATCTTAAAAGAGCTCCAAAGGGGCGCCGATCTTATGAATGAAATTAATTCTGGATCCAAGAATTGGTCCGACTTGCTTCAGAGGCATACTTTCTTTCACGATTACAAATTTTACTTATGCATTATTGCTGCAACATCGTCCTCTGATGAGGAACACCTAAAATGGAGCGGTATGATTGAGAGTAAACTTAGAATCTTAGTTCAAAAACTCGAAGTCACTGAAGGAGTTGAGGTTGCCCATCCTTACGTCAAAACTTTCAGTGATAGTTACTATGTCGGAGCGCACAATACAGAAGACATAATTAACTCTTATGGAACTTTAAGCGGGGAGGAATTCATAAGCAAGCTTGAGAAAGTGGAGACACAGAAGGCTGTGCCCGCTGAGAAAGAGGAAAGACCAATTTTACATCTCACTAAACTATTCATTGGACTTAATATCAACTTGATGAAAAATGAAGTGAGTGGAGTTCGCAAACTTGATATCCAATATCCGTGTTCTGAATTCTATAATTTGTGTAAAGGCTGGCAGACCTACGACGAAAAAATCAATTTCATTAGAATCAAGAATGTGAAACTTCATGACCTCCCAAATGATGTATACGTTGAAGGCGAGAAACGTCCATCAAAGACATCAAAGAAGAGGAAAAAAGACAACCAAACTGAGCAGCATAAAAGACCTAAAAGTATCGCATAGATTTCAATATAAAAACGACTGGCTCTCGACTACCTTGAATTCCCCCCCTTCCCAAAATACATCCTCCACAGCTTGATACTCTTCCGAATAATTTCCTGGGAACCCTAAATTCTTAACAAGCCAGTCAACAAAAGTTTCACTTCCGCCTGTAGCATTGTATATGAGCGCATAAGTGTTCCAAATACTGTGAGATGGCTCAGTTTTCCAAGCCTCAGCCAATTCTGATGATAACTTCTTCTGGCTTTGCACACCTAGTATCGATTTTGTATAAAATGAGCGAAAAGCCGTGAAGCCGTTTATCTTTCGTTTCTTGGCATTTTTTGGTTTACGTTTCCTCAAATTCTTTTTAACGTGGCTTTGCTGCATCGTCGTGTCATAATCATAGTTGTTGAGTATCATTTGTAGATTCAAAGAAGCACGAGGAATATCAGGTAAGTCGCCAAAGTGCAGTACAGCAATTTGGGGCTCCTGCTTCGGTTGGCCACTTTTGATTTGCTTTATCATTTAAGTATCGATACTTTACTTACTGAGGAAGAAACAAGTGATGAGTTGCCATTTTGCTTCGTTCAACAAAATTTTCCAGTTCACTCAAAATGTGGTACTGCAAGGAGTGTGTGTAAGGTGCATATCATCAACTGTAAATTCCCTGCGTAATTAACTGAAATTGGTCATACAAGCGAGTGTACATGCTACCCAAACTTTTTCCAATTAATGAACTTTCCACGAACTCGCAAGCATCAGACTCATTGAGGTGTAATTGAAGCCTTTGTTTTAATAAGACACTGGTATTCTCGCCATTGTTAAAGCAAGGTAAAGATGAGTCCTTCTGCATAATCTCCACCATATTTATGATCAGAGAGCTCTCCTCTCTGAGAGCAAGAAAGCAATCTTTAGAAACTTTCTTGAATTTCTCAAAAAGAGGATCATCAAGACCTCCTAGTAATTCAACGTATTCCATATTTAGTTTGAATGGTGCAGCTTCAAACCCAACGCTTCCTGGGGAATTAGAGAGCAAGAAACCAAAATCGATATGAATTATATGGCCCTCGTTGTCTACCATTATGTTTCCGTTATGCCGATCTTTGATTTGAAGTAGATAGCAAATAATGGAATAAGACGCAAGACTCTTCATGAAATTTTCTTGGGCTCTCTTGTAGGCCACAGAATTTTCGCCACCGAAAATTTTTTTAAAATAGTCTTTCAAAGTGAAGATTCTTCGCTTAGTATTCTCTCCATTCGCAATGGATATTTCAGTTAAAGACTTCTTAATAGAGTGCACTGAAATTGCATTGGTGATTGTCTCCACCAAACCAGTATTTGCACTGGTGATAACAATCTTCATCCTCTTCGTCCAATATGGGATTCTCTTTTTTGCCCAGATGTTTGAAATCATTCCGATTAGCTGGCAAGCAAAAGCTTCTTGGGGCAAATCAGACCCATTTTTGGCAATTACAGAACAAAGATCCCAATTTGGTAGATGTCCATAAACACTAGAGCTACGGATCCTTTGTTTTTTCGCCTTCCAGTCCTCCGCGAGTTTGAAGTCATTTTCCAATTTACGCTCTCCCGCGTTTGCTTCGTCCCCTCCGAGCTCAATATATTTGTCATAATCTATGCCTTCAAACTGATCTTGAAGTGCGATCATCGATTTGACAATTTTTTCTTTTATCGCAGCGGACTGTTCTGTTGTGGCTTGTCCAGAGCTTTCTAGCTGTTGTAACATAACGGCTGCAATTCTCATCTGATCTGCCCTCCTTTTCGCAGATGGATCTGCTTGAGAGCTGCTCTTGAGGTCTGCTGAATCCAAAAGTTTTAAATGGGACCCTTCCAATGAAGTAAGGTCATAGTTTGAAGATTTTACCGTTGACACTCTGAGATCACTAAGGTCTGCCTCAACTTGCATCAATGCGTCGGATATCTTTCCCGCCTCCTGAATTTCATTCTTATTGACCACCTTCGCTTCTGACTTTGTATCAGTTTTATCACTTTTTGATAACCTTCTAAGTATGATTTGATTTTGGTTTGAAGAAGGGTTGAAATCAATTTCATCGCTTAAGAACTCGACAAACATTAAAAAAGGAACCCTCTCAGCGGAATTTAAGCAGCAAGCTTCATTTATATTTAACTTCAACAACTTATGGTACTTTTTTCTTGTGCTTGTTATGGGAAGCAACTGAGGAATATCAATTTCAGAGGGTAGAATCGTCTCGTTGATAATGGATAATTCAGCTCTTAAAGCCGATAATCGGGCTTCCTTGGGAACCTGAGATAATCTAAGCGAAATGTTTTGTAGTGAGATCATGAAATCTGTGACGCATTTTGCATAGTTCACTCGTAAGTACCTTTCAGGATTGTTGACCGGACGGTCTAATTGATCAGAAGTCCTATTCGTGATATCCAGAGATCCCCTGTGGCTCATTGTTTCAAATTCTGGAGAATCGATTGAAGAGGGACCAAAGGACGTATTTAAATCTGGCAAAGATTGTGAGATATGCTGTTGGCTGCCTAGTCTTTGGTAGGGCATGGGTTTTTTCTTGAGAAATGTCGAAATATCCATCCTTTCTTCCATATCTTGCAATATATTCAAGCTTTCTAATCTTTTTGCACTTTCTAACAATGTTGCTCTGTTTTTGCGCAAAGATTTGGTGTCATCTTCGTCGCTAGTATAAAATTCTGAGTCATCAGAAGCCAAGGTCAGGGTAGATTGCCTCTTAACTCTTGCTGAAGACTCAGAGTGCCGATTAGGAGATTCTGAGTGAACCTTAGGTATAGAGGGGCCCTCCTCGTCAGAGTGCGTGGTTCTCGATTCAGTGGATAACTTCTGATTTTTCAAAGTTAAATTTCGAGTGAGCGTCTTTTGGAAATTTGCCAACTTGAAAACGAAAGACTTTTGCTGTTTTGCCTGTGTTCTTATGATAGGTGAGGTATATTCGTGAAGGTTGGGAAGCCCAAAAGATGCCGCGATAGCTCCGCATAATATCATTGCTGGATGGATATTCTCCCTAAATTCTGTGGATTCGAGAGCATTCGGATTAAAAAGAACATCCTGAAGTTTGTTTATCAAGCTCCGTACCGTTTGGAACGAATATGAGTCAGGGCGGTCTTTCAACTCGAAGATAAAAGCTTGTAAGTTCCAAAAGACGATCAAGCTAAAATGAGGGTAAATCTCGCAATATTCTAAGATAAAGTCCTCAAGGGCCACAGAGTCTGTTTCGAAAGATATCAAAATTTGTAGCAATTGTGGTATTAAAAATTCGATGTCTTCATACTTGTATGTTCGAAGCTTCCTTAATAAATGAAATTGGACACCGATCTCTGAAGAGTGGCGACGAATGAAATCAATGCATCTGAATATATCAAAATCTGAAGATTTCATGCAATCCAAAACGGACTCGGATGTTTCGTCCATTGTACAACTGTCAACTGTGCCGCGTGTGAGGTAAATCTCGATGTAAAATGGGGTGTCTATCGTTTATATTTATGCAGGACATTCATTTGTATTCTAAATTTTCGCGTTACTTTCATGTTCTAGCTCAGTGTCTTGCTTGGCATAGCATCATAAACCTCCCTCAATTTGGAAACAGCTTCGCCAGGACTATCATTTTGGATGTCAATATCAGCATTTATCAAGTGTGCAATACCCTTCTTGCCAGCCTTCTTGAATAATGAAGCTTCGAAACTTTCACCCCTCTCACTTCTCTCCCTAGCTTTCTCCCGTTGTAAATCCTCGACCTGAAATTTTTCATTCGTAGCAGTAGTGTGGTCGTTTTTTTCTAAAGCAGCAATTGTGGCTTGCCACAATCTCCTAGACTCGTTTGGAAGTTGCTCCTCTATCGGCTTCACTTTAGGATAGAATATTACAGCTTTAGACGTGTCATAAAGTGTCTTCTTTTCCCCAGAGCTTGGTTGGTATTCCATAACACCATTCCATTTACCAGTAATGGTATACAAGGTGTCAGAGCCTCTCTTGATATGGCCTTCAATTGTGTCGTAATCACCGCTAATGAATCCCTTTGTTTTGAACTCTATATCAGCCTTCAAGCCTGTCTGTTCGCATGTAATCAACATGTGATCACCCAATTCATACCTGAGCTTTCCAAACAAAATTCCCCTGCCGTAGACGTTCGGCTGAGTCACAGAGTATACCTCCCCATTATGTTCACCCAAAGTGACATGAGCTACACCCTTCATCAATGCTGCAGAAGAATTTCCCAAAAATCTTGACTCAGGAATCAATGCTCCATCCGCTCTAATATGCTTTTCTGGAAGTAGATAGAAGTATGAGGATTCAGGTGGATGGTGTGATGTCTGTTCTGCTACATAATACGCAGAACTTCCACCTGGCAAATTATCCCAGTAGCAGCCGTAAATCTCTCCAAGAATAGGGTTCAATGGTTTTTTGACAGCCTTTGGTGCAATGTGCCATCCTGATAAGTACCACTTGACAATCAAGAGAAAGCGCTCCGCATCGTCACTGGTACTATTTGCTTCAATAAGGATATCAGGAGTGAAGAATGCGTTCGTGATTCTCTCAAGCATCGATTTCTTCTCCAAAATGAAAGTAGGGAGAGTGATTCGAGTTAGATCACAACCTGGGCGTAATTGGGAGATTATTCCCATCAATATCGATTGATTTTCCGATCCGATTTCATCTATACCCTCTCCCAGTGCTCCTTGCTCGCCATGTTCAGAAAGTCCAATTTTGTTTTTCAAGCGGTTCAAGACCATGGTTATTAATCCGTTATCAGAGCGGGTAGGAATTGTTGCTTCGGATCTCGCGCTTTTTTAGCCTCGCACATTCTCCTCAGTACTATACATTCTCATATTTATATGGGCACCATCATGAAAAGCAACTTCTGAATTATTTTCGATTTGGTAAAATTACAGTTATCAAAGAGTCCCGGATTGAAATGTTTATTGTCCTTCATTCTGCCTACTGATTCCCAAAATTGTAGATCTCCGGAATAATTAATTTTGAAACAAATATAAAACTTCGCATCGACGATATAAAGGGGTACAAATCTCTATTTCTGATCTCGGATCGTAACTATCAAAACCATGTCAGATCAAAAATTTCCTGAAGCGCTCATTGAGTTGAGAATAAAACTTAAAATGTTTATCACAGCTTTTTGCGGTTTAGGGCAGGTGGACACAGCTGTTATTAGCCAGGAGTTGAAACTGCTGCTTTTTGCTTGTCAACTTTTTAAGAAAAATAAGAACGAACTTTCCTCTCATGAACTTCATCTAATCCAAGACATAGAATTATTGGCATCCGTTTTCTCAACAATGCTCAATGAGCGAGCGAAGTTTGAGAGCGGCGATTACTGAATGGAGAGCTACTTCTAAGCGACTGCTAAACCAAGAAATTTGGATCAAAAAAACTTTGAGAATCTCGAACTTTTCTTGGAGTAATCTCTGGGCAGTTCGGGCATTGGGGAAGAATAATTGCCCAAGCCAAAATAGCGCAATACAAACTCCACGTCGCCAATTGCAGCGCGGTCTCCCTGCATCACAATCGAAGGCCTGGCCAGTTGGGAGCCGTTGCCTTTTCCCGTGAACACCTTTTCTGCCACCGCGCGTACATCTTTAATCGACAAGCATTCAATCTTTTTCACCATTTCGTCCACACTAGTGACTTTGCCATGGCACTGTACTTGGCGCCCGATGTCTTCCAAGGCCGCAAGCTTGCTCTCCACATTCATAAGAAGGGAAGCAGTGAGCTGGTTCTTCGCACGGGTAAACTCCTCCTTAGTTATTCCGCCCTTGCTGGGGTCCGGTTCCATGACCTTGGCGAACTCGTGGCAAATAACTTGCGCCATGTACTCGGCCAGCTCTGTATAGCAGGAGATAGTGATCCCGAAGAGTCCCAGGTCTGTGTGCGCATGGTTGAAGGCCAAGCAATTTTCCACGAACGGATACTGATTGAGAACTCGGAACAAACGGGAAAACATCCCTTTGCCGGGCCCACCGGCTGAGAACGAAGACCCGCCACCAAGCAACTTTTGCAACGTGGCTAATGAATAGAGATCGTCACTTAAAAGCCCTTCGGTTTCAAACGCAATCTGCATATGTACAAGTTGGGGGAGATTGCTGAAGCGAGGCTGCTGGAAGGGCAATGCGATTTCATTACCTTGGTAGCGCGCTGGATTTTGGGCAGGAGAAGCTAGGTTTGCATTTGGAAGCCAGTCACCCAACAGGGACTCGACCATTCGAAGAGCCACACCGTGATCCACGCCCACCATAGCCACAACGGTATTCTGGGGCGTGTAGTGCTGTTGATGGTATTCCTGGACATCGCGCAACGACATAGCTTGCAACGAGAGTTCCGTCCCGTAAATGGGCATTCCCAAAGTCTTGGAACCATACGCGGCTTCGTGGAGGATCTCGGGCAAGAGCATATCGTGTTTAAAGGAAAGCTCTTCAAGCTCGTAGAGTCCCGTGGAAACGGCTTCTGCAAATTCGACATCCAAGAGCTTTGGCTCACGAATAGCCTCGGCAATGCACTCAAACATGCTTTGTACGTCCTTGTTAAAAACTGAGGCCTGGTAGATAATCAGCTCCCGCTGAGCACCACACATGTAATTGCCGCCTAGCCGGGCCAAATCGTGCACCATTTCGGAGCCTGTTCGGCGGGCGGTCGACTTCCAGGCCATACGGTCGAGAAGATGCGAGACTCCGCTATTGTATGTAGTTTCTTGACGGCTGCCGCCTCCGATGTAGGCACCGAGGGCGCTGAAATGCCCTGGGGTGGAGTCAGTGACTAGGCGAAGGCCGTTGGGGAGGGTCGATATGTGAACGTGGTTTGCATTATGATTCGATGCCAGAGCACACAAACCCCGTAAGTGGGCCCTTCTGGCCACCTTAATTAGCATTGTGGGTAGAGCAGAGGAGATGATGGACAGCGTGAGACGTGCGTAGGCGAATTGTAGGTGACAGGCCCATGTACTTGCGAGTAATGTACAGGCCGGTTTTCCGTTGAAGTTTTGACTCTCAGCGCGTCCTCTATGCACAAGCGCATAGTGAGGGTGCCTTAAACGATGCATCTTCTCATCCCTCCTGATTGAGCTGTTTTAATGACGACGTCGTGCTGTAATTCGTTGATGCACGCCTCGGTATTGATGGAAGGGGCTTTTTAGAAGAGCAATCTATAAATCAACATTGGTGTGATTTACTAATATGTCCATCAACAACACACCACAAGAAACACTTCTCGAGTAAATTTGACCAACCAATCGATGTTTACCAGCCCAGCACAGACGTTCACACATACTCAGAAATTTGGTGTCAACACTCTTGGAGAGAAGTGAGGAGTGTTCCTCCTGGAGGATTAATGAGAAAATGGATAAACCACAGTTTTTTCCTGACACTGGATTTTGCGTTCACATCTTCCGGTGAATTACTCCTTGAAGTCCCCGGAAAATGGATCCCCAGAAGGCCCTTGAGTTACCCGATTTCACGGTTTCACCCAGGAAGGTGAACTTTCAGGAGTGCTTTCAATAGTAAGACGTCTCAGGGCGAGAAATCTTCACGTCGATTTTGAGTTAGACATTCGTAGACACATTGAGTCTAGTACATCTCCAAATGCGCCTAAATAGAGAAGGGAAACTTATTTATGTTAGTATCTCCAACATGAGTAGAAGAGGAATATCAGCAGGGATTACCTATTACTTGAATAGAATGTAAAGTAAAAGCCTTGCGCCAATTTGTTTTCCGACAGTGACTGCGCTGGCACGATGTCTAATACGTGGATAGCAGAGGCCTCGGCAAAAGATGCCAATGGAGTGGGAAGCTGCGGAACCAGGCGCCCTAGAGCCCAGTAGTTCGCCCGCGTGCAAATAAGAAGCCGGGGAAATTCATTATGCCCTCTTGTTTTGTACATTGTACAACAGACATTTCGTAGCTCATGTTATCGAAACGAAATAGAGCTGCAAGCGAGCAGCGAGCTTTCTATCGAAAGCCTGCTCTGCCACCCCGGCTAAATCTCTATGAATCGGGCCTCGGGGTGGTAGAACTTCGGGCACGACCAATAGGGTCTTCTGATGCCTTCCCACACGCTGTCCTCTGGCTGAGCAGCACAATTATTCGACACTTCAACTTCCTGGAACTCACACAGCATGCCGTAGTTGGCCAAGTCAATCTCCACCAATTTCTTGTAAACCTCATAAACCACCTGGCGGTCCGCCCCGAGCCCATTGAAGAAGGAAAAGACGCCATGCGGCTTTAAGAGCCCCACCACATAGTCAAACAACTCAAGCATATCAGAGTAGTGCTCAGAGAAGGTGTCGTAGTAAATACCGTTGAAGTACACGTTTCCTGCGGAGAGCAACTTGTCCAACTGCTCCTGCCACCGGCCCGCTAAGATCACCACGTTGGGCTTATCATACCAGCCATCTTCCTTGAGTTTCTTCAAAACGTCGGGGTGAGCTTCACAAATGTAGTGCTTGGTGGGCTTTCTTTCCTGGATCATTGTATCAATAATGCCCATGCCAAAGCCGATATTGAGGATGTTGATTTCGGGGTCTTTCTGGCCATCTTCAGTGCACCCTTTAAAAAGCGACGCGCAGCCTAGAGCCATGAGATCGGTTTCCCAATCCATCATGACTCCATCCTGGTGAGACTTGGTGACCAAGGCGCCATCTTTGTATTCGAGCTCAGTGTTGAGGTAAGCCTTCTGATTGAATGAAGGATCCTGGCGTGTTTCTTGCTCATTTTCGGTTTCCCCCTCGGACCTTGCCTCCCTCTCCTCTTTCTCAGCAGCTTGCCCTCCCCCAGTCTCGACGATCTGCGGTACAATGGCCTCATGGTCTAAATCGTCCGTATCACTGACAACCTCCATATCATACTCGGTGACTTTGCGGAGCAACAACTCTGCTCTTACCCCAGCGGCCACAATTTGGTCGTACAAAACCGAGTCGTGCATGTTGCGCCGGATCAAGATACACCCCGGGGTCTCGTTTTTCTCGCTGGTCAATGACCAGCCTGCTCCGTACTCAAGAAGAATGGTGACCATCTCGTTCACTACGGCAATCTCGTCTTGGGTGGCGTTGCTAGGGACGTGTTCAAACATAATGTGCAATGGAGTAGTGGTGGTTGTCGGCTCCTGCTCGATTCCGTGGGTGTAGTTGTAAGCCTCCTCAAGAGTATAAGTGGCGGGAACACCCGCCCGAAGAAAGTACTTGAGCTCCTCGACATACGTCGCTGTAATTGGGCGCTTGGCGAACCGGCAGAGCTGGTGCAAGTCTGACATTGATGGTGGCTTCTGGTGGTGCGATGAGCTGCAGCTAGGCGTATATTGAGCGGAAAAATATCATGACACCTGAGTGTACAAGCCGGTGCACACCCAAGTCTTCGAAGCAACCAATAGATACAAATGGCCACCTATGGATACCCATGGGCAATAATGGGTACCAATAGAGCGTTATGTGGTAGCCACTGCCGACCTTCGGCAGCCGGATTCCGCATCTGCGCAGGTTTCGACCGTCATGTTTCTTATCAAAAAAGAGGGGTAGTCTCACCCGGCGCAGAATCTTACTTACTTGCTGCTAAGCCTTGAAAAGAATGTGGCCTGGCTGTTTCTTCGGCATGGATCGTTTTCAATGTTCTTCTGCATTTGATATTGCACCTTAGTCGCTGGATTGCATGGCCACAATAGTAGTTGTAGATACAATCATGTGAAGCATTTTCCACAAGCGTAGAAAAGTGTCCTAAATGTGCCTTTTTTTTTTTTTTTGTTTACTTACATGAATCATTACGACGAGCCGAGTATTTCTTTTTCATCACTTAACCTGAAAGCGGTATATTTCTAGAAGCGAATCTCCGCAGAGATCCTGACACGACGATTACACAGCACCACCACAATTTACGAAGAGAAAAGGCTGCTCCTCAATACGCTTAGAATATAAGCCACATATCAGCTCTACTTTGGGTTTTACCTGGTGGTTTTTCATCTCTTTGCAATAGCCCCCTGCATCAGCTGATTTGCGTAAAATTGCACTTAAGCGAGTATTTTCTTGTGCATGCGCAGACCCATGTAGGCCATACGTCATTGAAGCACACACCAGGCTGCATCTTCATTGCGTAGGCAGTTCGCCGTATTAGAGCCTTCGGTGCATCCGAGGAAGCGAAAGTTTTACCCAAGCTCCAGGTGCCTCTTGTGTAGCGGGGTAAGCTGCAAGCTGGCACTAACTTAGTATCTAGGTACACTACACAACCAGGTGTAGACCTCGACCTCAGTAGCCCCAAGCGAGGACCAAGCTTGAAAATCTTGGCCGCAGGCTCAGGGGCAAAGAATAAAATCAACTCGTCATTGATTGATATCGTCATGGACAATGGAAGTTTTAAATAAAGGTCATCACGTGATGCCCGGCCTCTTCGCAAATACTCGCGCCAACCGCCAGTACGAGCCTCAACAATCTCCCTTCTCTCCACTTCATGAACGACGATGAAATCTATATCAAGCAGGAACACATTTCAGATAACGGTTTGACAGAATTGGATATGATGCAGGATGGCTCGCCTTCAACTAAGGATCACAACCTCCTATCACACCCTCTGGCCTACACAGCGAGCAACCCCGGCCTTCGACAAGCTCACCTAGACAACCTCGGCATGCCCAAATACAACACCTACCAATACGACGACTATCGCATGACAAGAGATGCGCTTCCTACAGATGCCTACGACAACTTCACCAACCTGTATATCTCGGAGGGCCAGATAATGGTCCCGACAGTCAGCGATCCGGGATTCTATGGGCTGCGGCCTGCTGGCAGCAGCATCAATGAACACCCGATGAACCAGCTGCTCGATCATTCCAACATAGGCCGTGTTGAACCTATTATGGAGATGTCAAGCTCCCCTCGTGGCAGTATCAAGCCACAAGTAAAGACGGAGGAAACCGACTCCCTGGATGTACACAGTGCGGAGGAACATGGCATCTCGGATACCAATTTTCAGAGCAAGCAAGACAAGAAGCCTCGAGCCAAGTCGGCGCATAATCTCATTGAACAGCGATATCGAAACAAAATGAACGAGAAATTCCAGGTGCTTCGTGATTCTGTGCCAGTACTCAGAGAGTATAAGCGAGCATCTAACAGCACAAAAGACGAAGACTATGGAAATGAAGATATGGGCCAGATGGGTGACGAACAAGTTGAGGGAGAACTGGCAATGGCTCCGGTGAAGAAGCTAAACAAGGGAATCATACTCACGAAAAGCATCGAATACATCAAGTACCTAGAGTCTAAGAACCAGAGGAAGATGATGGAGTACCAACAGCTACTCGAGCGGGCTGAGATGCTAGGATATAAGGTAAGCCGCGACTGAGCCTTCTGAAATTACCGTGTAAAGAACACCTAGGTGCATTATGAACCTGCGCCTTTGTATTCATACAATGCGGCGAAACTCGTGCACTTCTATAGGAACGACCATGCTAATCTAGACGAGCTTCACCATCAAGATTCACAGGTGCCAACAACGGGATTGAATTGTTCATTCCCAAATTGGGCTATCCGTGCTCTGACAGTATTTGAGCTCTAAAGTTCAATTAATCCGCTTCTTGCAGACTCAACATCCCTAGCTAGCACCCAATTTCGAATGTTTTAGCTCCATACTCATTTTTGGCACTTGCAAGTTCCAGGAGGCGCTTTTCAAAAAAGTCAATGGCTCTGATTTGGCAGTTGGGCTGCTAGGCTGATAATGCGGGCTTGTAAAGTGTTCAGGGGTCCGGCCTACGGGCAGTGTCTAAAAGTATGCCAGAGTAAATCTGAGCACGCCATGTTTCAATGCATCAAACTTGGGACCAGTGAATATGGACTGATTTGTGCGTATGCGCTAAAAGTTCGTCACTTGAGCACAGTGAAAACCCGTAGACTCTGCAAAGACGCGAGAAATCGACGGGATCTTCAAATTTGGATAATTCTCGAATGCTTCAAAATATTGTTCTCGATGTTCCGTGAAGCCTGGACAGCATCGTTGTACGTCCTGTCTATAACTTCTGAAGGCATGACTTATTCCTGAGCTATGTTTCGCCAGACCGCATGCCGTCACGTGGCGAGATCAAGCCATCTCAACGACGCGCTCGCTAAAAGCCGCGCTCACACCCGTGCACCCTCGTATAACGCTTAGTATATTTTTCCGACCTTTAGCCCGTCTGAAATTCTCCCGGAACAAATTGCACTCGTTTAATTCCTCCAGTCTATCGAAATGGCTCTTCAAGAATTGGTGCTTTCGGCCTACGAATCCTTCCAGGCCCTCTCCATCCCATGGAAGCTTGCGCTAGTGATACTCGTGCCGTATGCTTACCATATCTTATGGCAGGTGGTCTACTCCTTCAGAAAAGACAGAGTGCCGATGGTTTTCCACTGGATTCCGTGGTTTGGCTCTGCAGTTGGATATGGAATGCAGCCTTATGAATTTTTCGACACTTGCCGCAACAAATATGGCGACGTCTTCGCTTTTGTATTGTTGGGCAGGGTGATGACCGTATACTTGGGTCCAAAGGGACATGAGTTTGTCCTCAACTCCAAACTTGCGGACGTTTCTGCCGAGGACGCATACTCTCATTTGACCACTCCTGTTTTCGGGAAAGGGGTAATTTACGACTGTCCAAATCATCGTTTGATGGAGCAGAAGAAGTTTACAAAGACTGCGTTGACCAAAGATGCCTTTATAAGATACGTTCCTAAGATTAGAAATGAAGTGTTGGATTACTTCAAGACATGTCCAGACTATTCAATGAAGGAGCGCAACAATGGGGTTGCTAATATAATGAAGACACAGCCGGAAATGACCATTCTTACTGCATCGTCGTCGCTTTTGGGAGACGATATGAGGGCCAAATTCGACCCTTCCTTCGCCCAATTGTACTCAGACTTGGACAAGGGATTTACCCCTATCAACTTTGTATTCCCTCATTTGCCCTTGCCTTCCTACTGGAAGCGTGACGCCGCTCAGAAAAAGATCTCCGCCACATACATGTCCTTGATAAACAAGAGAAGACAAACGGGAGATATTGATGCAAGCAGAGACTTGATCGACTCGTTAATGGCTAATTCGACCTACAAAGATGGCGTGAAAATGACCGACCAGGAGATTGCCAACTTGTTGATTGGCGTTTTGATGGGAGGCCAGCATACTTCTGCGTCCACGTCCGCTTGGTTCATGTTACACTTGGCTGAAAAACCTCAACTCCAGGAGGAGTTGTACAACGAGATTCTTAGCGTGCTTGCTAAGAGAAACGCTTCTTTCAACGATTTGTCATACGATGACTTGCAAAACATGCCACTTGTCAATGACACTATCAAGGAGACTTTGCGTTTACATATGCCATTGCATTCGATTTTTAGAAAGGTTAAGAACAATTTGGTGGTGCCCAATACTAGCTACGTTGTGCCTAAAGGTCACCATGTTTTAGTTGCTCCTGGTTACGCACACACCTCGAAGGAATGGTTCCCTAACCCCGAGGTCTTTGACCCTCACAGATGGTCTGAAGTGGACAATGCAGATGTTCAGGAAGACACTGTGGATTATGGATTCGGCAAAGTCACCAAAGGTGTGGCTTCGCCATACTTGCCATTTGGCGGTGGAAGACACCGTTGCATCGGAGAGCAGTTTGCATACGTGCAGTTGGGTACGATCTTGACCACTTATGTCTACAACCTTAAGTGGAGCTATGCCAAAGGGGCTTCTCTTCCCGATGTGGACTATCAATCGATGGTGACACTTCCACAGGAGCCTGCTGAAGTTGTGTGGGAAAAGAGAGAAACATGTGTTATATAGGCATATAGAAATGCTCGTCATTATGTATACTTTGATTGAAAACTAGCTTTGAAGAGTATTCGTCAATGCAGAGGTATGTTATGAGGTGTACGGGTGCGATGCGGTGAAAAATAGGACCAGAGCCACCATCATCAAAATCACCATGGCCACATTTAAGCTCCGGGTTCCCGCGTCTAGTGCCAATATTGGCCCTGGCTTCGATGTCCTTGGGATCGGTCTTAATCTATACCTCGAAATTTCTTTTTCAGTTGACCCCTCGCTTGACACTAGTGCAGATAAACACCAAGCACTTCTATGCTACGAAGGTGACTCAGCCAGCGGCGTGCCCCTCGCCAGTGAGCGCAATTTGGTAACCCAAACAGCCTTGTATGTGATGAGATGCAATGGGGTACAAAACTTTGAGCCTGGAACGAGAATCCGAGTCAAAAACCCCATTCCGTTGGGCCGTGGGTTGGGTTCCTCGGGCGCGGCCATTGTTGGCGGAGTCATGTTAGGAAATGAGGTGGCCAAGTTAAATTTGTCCAAGGAGAGAATGCTTGATTACTGCTTGCTTATAGAGAGACACCCGGACAACATAGCAGCGGCCATGTTGGGAGGGTTCGTGGGACTGTATTTGAACGAGTTGAGTGCAGAGAAAACCGCCGCAAAGAACGTGCCTTTAGACCACATTTTGCCCACGGAAAGCACAGACGTTGCCAACTACGAGACCAGAGCCCCACCCGCCCATATTGGCCAGTACTTGAAGTATAACTGGAACAACAAGATCCGTTGTGTGACCATTATACCCGAGTTCGAGGTGAAGACCGACGACTCTCGTGCTGTGCTCCCGGAGCAGTACGAGAAGCTGGACATTGTGTTCAATTTGCAGCGGTTGGCTATCTTGACCACGGCGTTGACTCTTGATCCGCCCCAGCATGACGTGATCTATGAATCCATGAAGGACAAGATCCACCAGCCATACCGCGCGCAGCTAATTCCGGGACTCGACAAGGTGTTGCATCAAGTCACGCCTCAAAGTCATCCAGGATTGTGTGGAATTTGTCTACTGGGTGCAGGTCCCACGATTCTTTGCTTGGCTACAGACAATTTTGAGGCCATCGCAGAGACAGTCACGTCCATTTTTGCATCTAACAGCGTCAAGTGCGACTGGAAACTCTTGGACTTGGCCTACGACGGCGCCACGGTGGACAGAACCTAATCAGGTGCAGAAGTGCGAGACAAATTGAATAACTTCTGGCACTAACTTGGCAGACGCTAGATATTGTGGAAAATGGGCGATGAGCCTAGCCTGTCAAGATATTGTCAGCTAAATTACAGATTCGAGGCAATCGAGACCAGAATTTATCAGGTCATCAAGATAGTTTTAATAGCCAAAATAATTCATCACTTAGTTTTAGTCAAGTCATCAGTCAAATTGACAAGGCTCAGTGTCAAAACCACATCTATCGTCCAATTGCTTAAAGACTGTACGGTGAAGATAACGTGTGCTCTGGCTTTCTGATGCGATTTGTGATGGCCAAAACCTCATTAGAAGAATTTCTTTCGAGTCATGAATGAACATAAAACTAGATTCTGTGTGAATTTTAATTTATTATTTGACCAGTTATGTGGCGCGAACGAGGAGAAATTGCAAAAGTGTCGACAGATGTACTGGTAAATAAAGAATACTTATAGTTGGTCCAATGAGAAGACAAGCGGGCATTTACAAAAGCCACGCGGATTCATTGGCATCACAATTTATTTGTCCAAGCTCACTGAAGACATGGGGTAGCTCGAAAGTGTATACGCGGAATCGGCGCGGACGCACACTGACATGAGTACGACGGCACCCGCACCAACCAGAACCTACACTCCAGATATGACCAACGGCAGCTTGCAGACCAAGTTCTTTGAAGAAGATGCCCTCGAAACATCGCAGACAAAACCATTATTATTGAGCCAAGTAGAAGTCAGCGGTGGAAACAATCTCTCGCGTGATTTCTTCTCAAAGGTGCTCAGTCCTTTGATTGAGGAGAGCGATTATACCTTGAAGGAGCTTTTGCAAAGGGTGGACGAGAGCTACTCAAATTTGAAAAAAACCGACATTTTTTCCGTGGTCCAGCCGTCATTGCATGTGGACTACTTGCATGGGACCCCGGAAAAAAAGCTGTACAATCGGGAACGTTCTATCCTCACCAAGGTTTTGTTTGACATCGAGACGAAGGACTTAATGAGCGAAGAGGCGGTTTTCGCCTTCAACAACGAGGACAATATGATCTTGGGCTTGAAATATGCCAACCGCAATGCCAACCACAATGCGGAGTTTATCGGCGCTAGGGTCAACTATAGACCTTACAAGCCCCACGAGCACTTAAAATCGCAGATTAAGCTCACGTCAAACTTACGCAATCCGTCCTACAAATTCATTCTTGATTTGTTTAACTTGCACGACAATAATCAGGCATGGCAAGAGAATTCGACAAAGGCTTCGGGTGGAATAATTGGGGTTCTGTATACCGACCAACACAATGCGCTCTTTCTCTTCAATGGCTTACTGTTGACCAAGAGAAACCTTTACGACAACCAGGAGGGCCACCTGAAGGATGGTACTAGCGGTCACTTGAAATCTGCCATTTTGTCGAAAGCCTCGTATACCCATGTAAAGTACCTCGCCGGAATTTTTCCAGTGAGTGGCTTCAAAGCATTTTTGGAGAACGAGATTGCTTCCGATCAGCAGCAAGACACAGAAGAAAAGCCCAGTCTCTTTTTTAAGACCCTGGGCTCGGCAGACTACTTCAAGTCCTTGGCCAGTAATTCATTGACCACGCACTTCTTTGGAGAACTTGGATACATTCGAAGCGACAAGGAAGTTCATCTCTCAGACAAATTTTACTTGGGAGGCTTCGAAAATTTTAGAGGATTTGCCAGGAACTCGGTAAATACGGCAGGAGGCTTGCAGTATTATAAAGTGGGCGCCACTCTCTACAGCCAAGTGCCTCGTTTCAAACGCGATGCCATAC
Source organism: Metschnikowia bowlesiae (assembly GCA_002370295.1). Lineage (NCBI taxonomy): Eukaryota > Fungi > Ascomycota > Pichiomycetes > Serinales > Metschnikowiaceae > Metschnikowia > Metschnikowia bowlesiae. The sequence goes on along the minus strand of NLAK01000068.1, from coordinate 51,317 downwards.
CCAGTGAATTACATCCCTTGAGACTTTACGCAACTACTATGGGGGGATACGTCGGTGACAACGTGTTTGGTGAATCAGGTGTGGCTAGCGTGGGCGCAGGGCTTCGATACTTCAATCGGTGGGTGCACATGGATGCGGGATACTTCGTGTCACAAAGGCTCAACTCTACCAATGACGCTGGTGTGAGAGATGGATTTAAGCTTGAATTGTCGTTGAATGGGGCCCGTTCTAGTTGATCCCCGCAATCTATCTTCAACAAGGTCTCAAATGTTGTTCTCCGATATGTCTTCTTTACTGGTAGACATGTCGAGTTTAGCAAACAAAAAGGGAAAAGTGTGCGTTCCACGACCTATCTCCCGGACGTTTCAATAATAAACACATATTCAGTATTGATTTGGCACGTCATATCGATGTTAGTGTGCTGCACATAAGTATATCAGGTTTGGGGTCGCGGGCACACCGACACATTCTCACATTGATAGCCTCAGTGATATACCCAGCCATACCCGTTAGATAATACAAGGTCATTATAAGCACTCCAATATCGCCTCGAGAAATTACACAATTAATGGTGTCCAAGACTGAGCTCGTCATATATTTCTATACCTTTGAACAAACATAAGTGCTGCCAAACCCACTAACAATGCAAGATGAAATCATATCCAATGTTCTCCTAACAATTGAACAGCACAAAGGTGATCTCACCTTGTTGAAAAACTCTGTGCTTGATGACAATCACTTCGGGACAAAAAAGCATTTCTCCCGTTTGCTAATATGGAAAACATCATTCATCACCGAGACCTTAAACATTCGGAAATGGCAGAGCAGTCTTCAGGCAACCAGGGTGATTTACCACAAGCTCCGCAAGAATACGCAGCTTGCTATTCCCTGGCATAGTTTGGAAAAAGACAACGAATTTTGGACGAGTAAAGCCAAACTGCATACACAAAGTCTTAGACGGTTCAAGAATGTGCAAAGTGATCCCTTGAGCCCGTCACAAAACAGCAGCAGCCCTTTTAGTGAAGCCAGTGAGTGTGATGACAATGCAGAGCTCTTACAGTCGATAGTGTTGGACGTACAGCGGCTCTTCCCTGGGGATGAGTTTTTCCATCACAACGTCAACTCACTCAAAATCAAAAGGCTGCTCATTACGCTCATATACATATGGTCCAAGTGCAACTCCAATGTGGGATACAAGCAGGGTATTCATGAGATATTTGGCCTCGTGTACCGGAACTTTTATCTAGAGTCGGTCACTGTGGACGGCGACCAATATTCGCGCGAGGACATGGACATTCTCTCGCTCTACAACCTACATTACCTCGAGCATGATACTTTTTCAATGCTCAACAAGTTTTTGGTATCCAGCGGAATTGTCAAGTGCTTTTACGAGTCCGAGGCCCTGCTACTCTTGTCTATACAGACTTTTAACGGGTATCTAATGAAGGTAGACCAGTTGATACACTACAATTTAATCACCAAGCTCAAGCTTGAGTCACAGCTTTGGATTATTCGCTTCCTCAGGCTCCTTTTGCTTCGTGAATTGGGCACCGATTTGGACAAAGTCTCCTTACTTTGGGATAAAATGGCCGCAGCAGAATCCATGAGAGTTTCCGGCACGCAAGATCTTTTGCCCGATCTCGTCAGCTTTCTTGTTGTGGCCCTATTAATCCACATCAAATCTGAATTGATTCTATGTGACTTTTCCGGAGCGCTCTCTCTTTTGCTTCACTACCCTATTGCTGGCCAGATCAAAGAAGACCCCAACTTTATTTCCAACTTGTTCAGGGACGCCATGCAACTCAACTCGCTCAAGGGCCAGGACTTGAAGCTTTACGAGTTTGGCAATAAGTTAAACCAAAAGTATAACCTGCGCATCAAGGTGATCCTTAACCATACAGGAAGCTCCCCGAAATCGTCGATAGAGAAAAATAGTGACGACAGAAAGGTTAAGATGGCATTTGAAAAGTACCGCACGGAAATGCGCCTAAAGAAGAAGGCTCAATCCATGATTAATTTGGAGCGATAGACATTTCGACTGGACGATCACCAATAATGTCCTGGTGCTACCAATGATTACAATGACTAGCGGCAATGATCAGACATTTCATGAGTGATAATCAAAGCTAATAGCTACCGCCAGTATATTGATGAAAACTGAGAATAATATATGAAATGACTGAGAACTATCGATAGCGACATCTATTGAACCAATCGACAATATTTCTAGAGGATGATCTTTTCGAAAGGCCCAATGTGGACTTTTCTTGATAGATGAGTCAGCCAATTTCAATTGCAATTAAATTCATCGACTACTCGAAATCGAAAGTTCAGCATTGAGATTATCAAAGATGAAGCTCATGCCTCCCCTCGCAATTCCGCGCGCGCGCTCTTGAATATTCCCACGTTTCCATACCTCCACTCACAACAATGGGTAAAAGAAAAGCAGCCGCCAAGCCGCAAAAAAAGCTCAAGCAAAAACTTGATATCACCTTCCGGTGTCTCTTCTGCAATCATGAGAAGTCTGTCATATGTACCATCGATAAGAAAAACGGAATTGGCGACTTACATTGCAAAATATGCGGGCAGAGTTTCCAGACCGCCATAAACGCCTTATCCCATCCCGTGGACATTTACTCTGACTGGATCGACGCTTGTGAAGATTTGGCCGAAGACAACGATGGCAGCGGCGACGACTCTGTTGCCCGCGAAATAGGAGACGACTACAGCGATGACGATACGGGCGCACGTGGCCCATCTACCAGGGCGGTCGAATACTCGGACGATGACTTTTAGGGACATGGGAAAATGTTTAAGCGAGGAAGAGCATATTATAGACGACAAAAACCGTCATAGGATATCACTCAGCGTTCATTGATGAGTGAGCGGCACAATGAAGAAACCCAATTTTTGTTCGTCATTGATTGACTACGATATTTATGATTAGTTGCGACGTTTGCGACCTTCTTGATTATGATATTATTTTAATTGTGGTTGTTGATTGTGATTATGACATAGCTGCGAGTTTATCATTGTGATGGGGATAATTTCAATGATAGTAGTCTATGATGTAATTAATAAAGGTTTCTTGTGTGAGTGACCTTACATGTAGTTTTGCTGGCCATCACTCCGGAGCACTCATCTGCTTTAAAATGCGGTCATAGGTATCGTTGACATTGTCTCTCTCGTGTATAGACGTGTCGGCGACTTCTTCGTTGACATTCAAGTCGAGCTGTTCGCTCTCTCCCTCAGCTAACTTTTTCTTGAGTTCTTCGAGCTTTTCCCTGATCTCCTTCAAATTGCTCTGCGGCGCATTTTCTTCTTTTGACTCATTAAAAATTTCTCGCAACTGTACGCCCCTCTTCTCGGCCTCGGAAAGTTCATTAATCGTGGAGTCGAGATCCAGAATGTTTCCGTTTAACAACTTCTGGCGTATCACCTCCCCGGATGTATCGTGAAACAAATCTTCTTTGCTTTCTAGCCTCAGTAATTTCATCGCGGACCCCTCTTCTTTGTCAAGATTAGAGAGATTGGTTAGCGATTGAGGCCTCGAGATACGCACCGACGAAGCTTGTACAGGTGAGAGGGCGTCATGGGGCACGGCAAGAGCGTCTTTGACTTTGGTCAAAGTCATTTTGTTGAGTTCGTTTCTCTGGTCCTCGGAACGGTTCATATTGATAAGATCCGCTGACGTAAAACTATCCACTTTTTTGACTAGGGATGGGTCAATCAATTGAAGACCTCTCTCCAACGACGAGTCCACGTATAGCAACCGAATAAGTGCTTCTTTTCCCTCGATGCTTAACTCACTTTTGTATTGAAGGAAGAACAAATCACCAATGGCCTTTTTCAAAACTTGCCTGTAGTTCTGGATTCGCCCGATCAAGTGTTTTGCTGCCGGAGACTCAATGTCAATTTTCTTTTCTGCCTTTCGTGAAATAAAAGCATTGAGCTCATCGGTGAGGGAACTAAGATTGTTTTCTGCCTTATCCGTTGTCATTCTGGATTTCGTCTTCTCATCAATGTTCTGCTTGAAAAAAGAGTCCATATTCCGCATATAATAAAGACCAATTTTCTCTTTGAAGAGCTCTGGAAGCTTTGAAAAATCTCCTTCCACAGTCACTAACGAGGGGGAATTCTTCAAGCATTGTATCAAAGTTGTGGCCAGGTAAATGTCTAGATCGTTCCCTAAAATAGAAAGATAGCCTAGAGTTTTGCAGAAGGGCACAATTTCCAAAATGGATGTCAAACTTCGAGATGAGAGCCCGTTGTTCTCTATATGCAAGCACACCAAGCTTTTGAAATAGAGTAACTTAGAGCAGAAATAGCTGGTGATATAATCAGGAGTGTATTCGTTGGAAGATCCTTCGTGTAAAGTATCTAAGCTTTTTGAAGAATCCACCAGCTCCCCTTCGGTTCCACTCAGCGAGATTTCTTCTTCGGAAGTACTGCTTGAGTTTTTTACTTCAAAATTTCCAAAAAGTTTGGGGTTATTAGACATATCCAAATACCTCAAGTTGGGAAACTTCAAAATGAACTTTTCGAAAACCTTTTTGAAATCCTCATTGAAGCGAAGATTAGTAGCATTTAAGCTCAAGAAGCCAAGGCGGGACAGCTCCATGTACTCGACATACTTCTCTGTGTCCGCGAAATCCAATAAAATCTTCAAGTAGGCCGTTGACAGAAAATCGTTGTAGCCAAGATCAAGGCCTGTGGCTGCCTTCAGTAGTAGCCACGAGTCTAACACAATTTGCAATTGTTGTGCTGAAAGCTGGTTGTATGCCAAGCCAAGCTTGAAGGTCTTGAGAACAACAGCTTCCCTCATCAAAGTTTCAAAAGCAGTAACATCTGTGATACAGCATCCAGTCAAAATCAACTCCAGAATGCCGTTACGAGCAATCAAAGCAGCAGTGAACATAGACCAGTCCATATCAGAGCGATTATCCTTGTTACACTTCATGCGCTCGATAGCTTCTTCCTCCGGCTTTATCTTCTTCTTCTTTTTGCTCATGAGGTTTACTGATAAAGGAGGGCACTGTGTAATGTCCAACCTGTTCAATATCTTGTTGCGGGACAAAAACCAACAAAGAAGAGTCCATCCATCTGAATCAATTGGGGTATTTCTCAAACTCAACTTTTCGAGCTGGGTTTTCGCACACATGGCGCTCAAAAGAATTTTGAATTGCTCATAAGAGAAGTTGACGCCATCAAGAGAAACACAAATTATCGGGGCGATTCGAATAAAATCTGCAAAGGTGGCGACTTCAACCATGGTGGGCGTGGGATTTCTTAATTGCAACACTGGAAGCGGAGACATAGAACCTTTGGGGATCTGTTTCGCAATTGCCGGAATAGGGAGGATTTCTCGTAGATGACAGCACCGGGTGTACATAAGATCAAGAGCCATTTTCTGCACAGGTGCAGAATATGGCCGCTTTGGCATGATTACTGCCTTTTCGATCCCCAAAGATTTGGCATGCTCATCCACGGCCACATCAGAGCTGTCAGTGGGGGCTTCCTCTTCCTTATCATCTGACTTTTCAATGAGACCGAGAGCTCCTGTACCTCCCACTAACAAGCCACCACCTAGTCCCTTTGCAGACTTCTCCATTGCCTCCTTGTCAGCCTCTGTGAGCGGATTGATTCGCACCTCTCCATTGGGCAAAACCTCCACGTTTCCCTTTCTGGGAGTTCTTGACGGAATTTGCTGAGGCGGATCGATAAGAAACGTCTGGGAGTGGAATGCAACGTGCTTCAAAGGCTTCATATGCTTCATTCCCGGTAATGCCGGCTCTGGCTCCTCTTTCTTGGTAGCAGCTGGAGGTTTAGCAATGCGATGGTGAGCATCTGCTGGATGGGCGGAAGCCGCCGATGTACTCTTCCTTCTCAAAAATGAAGAGATCTTGGACGGTTGTTCAGATGCCTCTGTTACCGTAGGCAAAGATTTCGGTACCAGAGCACGCCTGGACTCTACCGAATCCATCTTGATACAAGAGTCGTTTCGCTTGTTTTGACGAAAAAATCGAACATAATCCTGTAGTCTCGGATCATCAGGAAATTGTGTGCTTTCAGGTGAGACAGGTTCCGGCAGCTGGGAAGCTCTGTTTGACCCCACATCAGACTGGGCCCGAGGCCGACTGAGAGAATACTCCAGGTTGAATAAGGAAGCCAGTTTGTCACCATTATTCGAATGATCATGAGAGCCCGCTGACTCCGTTCTCTGCAATCGATGCTTGAGCTTAGAGAAAAATCCACCGGAACTAGCGCTACTGTCAATACTTGAAGAGCTTCCAGCGCTTGAAACACTGGACCTTCTGCGGCCAAAAGAGGGATTTTTAGACGTGGATTTCAGCGCATAGTCCTGAAACGCCTCTGCGTGCTCTGATTGCTCTTTAGATCCTGATGGGGTTTGAGCAAGCGAGCATTCCTCTGTAATGGAGGGTATCGAAGGTTTTGATTTGGTCACATTGTTATTGTATGAGTTCAGAACTGAAAGACGTGGAGAAGGAGGTGTCGTGAGATTTTTTGCGGCTTCGTGGTTTTGCTCGCCAGCTTCTGTCTCGGGTTCTTGTTGGGGGTTCTTGTTGATCGAAACATTGGAGTCTCTTAAAAACCAGTCCACATCCGTGGTTTTTATGCCTTTCATAGTTTTGTTTGACTGGTCCATCACGAAGTCGTGAAGCTTCTCCCAGTCTAATTGCCTTGTCATTGTAACGTGATTTAAATTTGCTACTTAATCAGGAGACGGTTTAATCAGTGCGAGTATCGAAGCTTGTGCGTGAGGGCGTGCATATAGACACCAGCGTCGTGTCTTTAATACAGCCGAATTCTGATGAATACTTTCGAGGATACTGCAAGACACTTGATTTGTTCCGAAGATCTTCAGTTTTTGAAGTACTTATCAAGGATTCACTTAACATGGATCAATGGAACATGGGTTGTGGGTGGAGGCTTTCTTGGACCTATGTGCAGTACAGTAGTACCACTGCACGCCTAAGAGGTTCCCATGACAGTTTTTGGGGACTTCATTAGTGCATTACCCATGGTTTCCATCTTTGGCCGGAATACAAGAAATAGATTTTTATGCGATTTTAGTTACATGTTCCGCTTTGGTTTTAAATGCGTATTACTGCTTCAAGCTTTGTAGCAAGTGTACCATATAAGCACGTGATTATGTCACTTAGCAATTGACTATCACACTGATTGAAACGAGCCTCAAATTGCCATGAACAGTCTCTAATATTAAGCCACCTGAACCTAGTATGCCGATGGATATCTTCCTACGTTTGCTAATGAGCAATGTAATGCCGTAAATCAAATAACTAGTCTAATAGATCACATGCCCATGCCCCCCATGCCCCCCATGCCCCCCATGCCTCCAAACTGTTGCATCATCTTCTGCATCATATTTGGGTTCTGCATCATCTGCTGAGCTTGTTGCATCATTCCTGGGTCTTGCATCATTTTTTGTGCTTGCTGCATCATTTGTGGATTGTTCATGAATGACGACATGTCGGGCATTCCTCCTGCACCGCCACCGCCACCGCCAAACATGCTCATAGCTTGTTGCATAAAATTAGGATTCGACTGAGCTTGTTGCATCATGCGCTGCATGTTTCCACCTGCACCCGGAACTTGTCCACGGGGCCCTGCTCCTCCCATGTTTTTGGCGGCGCCCGCCATCGACGCCATCATTCTCTGTTGCTGTAACATCATTTCCACCTCAACAACTGGGCAGCCCGAACCGCGTGCGACCCTTATGATTCTGTCTGGTTCCCGGGTAAAAATGCGGCCATCACTTTCCAATTCACTCGACGTCATCGAGTCCATTATGAAAATCATATTCTTGAGCTTCTTGCTGGTCTCGTCCTCTCCGACCAGACTCATAATGTTGGCCATTCCGGGAATCATGGAAGCTATGTTTGTCAAGGGGCCCATTTTTAGAAGATTGTTCATCTGCGTCTGGAAATCTCTCAAAGTGAACTTGCCTTCCTTGAAATTCTCGATGGTCTTTTTATGATTTTCATCGTCTTGGAGGTTCAAGCCTTGCACGTGATCTATCAAAGATTGGATATCACCTATACCAAGTAATTTGGAGATAAATGTTGTTGGCCTAAACACCTCAAAGTCACCCACGTGCTCTCCAGTTCCAATGAAGACTATAGGTGTCTCAGTAGCAGCCACTGCAGAGATAGCACCTCCGCCTTTGGCGTGGCCATCCATCTTGGTCAAGATAATGGATCCGAAATTAGAGCTCTCTTTGAACGCTTTGGCTTGACCTTCGGCCGCTTGACCTATGGCAGCGTCCATCACCATTATGGTTTGGGAGGGCTGAACTGCTTCACTAATTTGCATCATTTCATTAAACAAGTTCTGCTCCTGCTTATGACGACCTGATGTGTCGACAATAATGATATCGAATTTGCCTGCCTTGAATTTTTTTACACCCTCATAAGCCACTTTCACTGGATCCGTCTCCAAGTAAGAGCCGTAGAACGGAATGGAGGACTTAATGGCGTTCTGCTTCAATTGATCAAAGGCACCTGCTCTAAAGGTATCTGCGCACACCAACCCGACTTTGAAGCCTCTTTTCTTATAGTACACAGCCAACTTCGTACAAGACGTGGTCTTACCTGCACCTTGTAAACCAACGAACATGATGACGTGAGACTCAGCGGCTATTTTCTTCGTCTTCTTTCCGTTTTTCAGAACTACTTTGGCCATTTGTGATAATTTTTTGGGCTTTGGTGGCTCCTCATGAGAATCCACAAGTGTGCACAACTCATCAAAAACAATTTTCTGTAGTTTCTTTCTCTTGTTTGCGGCAGACTCAGTGTCAGATTTGATTTCGGAAGCGATTTTTTGTCGAATATTGTCTCTCAAGCGGGCAACCAATTTGATATTCACGTCACTTTCTAGTAATGCTGAACAAATGTCCTTGACCATTGATTGAATTTCTATTTCGGAAACAGACTCCACTGATCCAAGGGCATCCCTCAATCTGGATCCAAGATCAGCCAAAACCATTGTGTAAATTGAGCCTCGGACTGCGTGCTTGGGTGTGGTACAGTGTTGAGGAGAAAAATTATCATGATGCACGGGTGCATGCACATTCAATACAGTACAGCAAAACTCCCTAGACGGTCGAACACCAGGGCGGCGAATATTAGTTGATTTATAGGCCAATTGGACAAGTGAGCTTCAAATTTCAGCCTCAAAAAAAATAAAATTCACATTTTTTTACTGGTATTACGCTTGTGCTGCTGCTCGTAAGTACGTACGTGAGCCGATTGGATGTCCCAAGAAACCATTTCACACTATAGAGCGCGCCTCATACAAGTGAAGTCGGCTTGAGGTCTCAGGAGTTGACGCGCATACAAAAATCTGATACGTCAATGGCCATCATATTATCCACGCCAAAAGCTCATAAAATTAGCATTATCTCTGGAGGTATCAAAATGGCACGTAGGCAACCTGCATGGTCTGTATCTAATTTCAGAGTTATGAAATAGCATTGCCAGTAGTGTGTAGCAGCTCCAAAGCAAATCTCTATTTGCCACCATAATTCTGTCGTACTTCAGGTACATTCACAATGACGAAATAATTCAATTTTCTCCATTAATTACAATAACCAATCATTACAAAAGTTTCTTCAACCGTAGACAAACCACTGTACATAGGAAAATGTCTTGAGATCTTAATCGTGGTTGAATTGTATAAAATATCTTGGCATGTTGTTCACCTTGGAGATAACTCCAGCTGAGGGTACTTTGCCATGCTAACTCGTCTAATGGTCTCACCAGGATAAGCGAGCACTTCAGGAGTACCCCCCTCTGGTAACTCAGCACGCGAGGAGCTTCTTGTAGACCTAGTACTAGACATTCATGATAGATAGGGGCGTGTCTTGTATATTCTGGTGACTGGTCTCTACGATAATAGAAGGGGTTGCGTACGTTAGTGAACATTCAACATAACAGCAGGGAACCAACAGCAGCATAACATCTACCATATGGATATTATAGTATATGTTTGACAGGTAATAGCACATCCCTTATGCGCGCTTGTAGAATCTCAACGCAAGGAACCAGTTCAGTTTCGTCCCCATTGATCGGTACTAGAGAATCCCAAGTATAGTACTTATGAGAAAAACTTCCAGAATTAAAATGAGAATCTAAATGGAATTTTGTGTGAGACACTACGACTCTTGGTTTGAAAGGCTGTGCGAAGGAGTGCAAGCCATCTCAATTCTTGGTTTTTTACTTTTTGCCAATGTGGATCAAACCATTTTGCCGCGCTGTTTTTAATTTCTGAAAATACCTGTCTCGCGCGAGGCCGAAACGACAGAGAAAGCCGTTTTTGGCCAAACTTGCCGCGACAATCGCAGCCAAGAAAGGTTCGAGCGCGTTACCCCGCGAAATTCGGCTGATTTTGATGATACCAAGAATAGCCGTTTTTCTCGTTTCAAATTAGGTAACGCGGCCCGACCGAAAAACCACTGGATTAATGCGACGCCTGATAGTTCATGGGGGCGAGCATTTTACCAACGGTGTTCTAATCAGGTGGCGATAGGTTTTTTAGAAGAAATCTTGGTCATATGGAACCTAAGTACTTTCGTTATCACTATCGTTTGAAGTCATTGATTTTCAACTTATTTTACTACATGCTCGTTCATTCATTTCATTCATTTTCCGTTCATTTCGACATATCAATCGCTTATTTATGCTTGTTGTTGTTAGAAAGTTCCGTGACCCGTCACAGAGCCTGCAAGTGGTGGAACCCCCCACGTGAGAAGGGCCCACTTAACTTATTTTGGTAAGAAGAGAGGGTGCAGCAAACATTTGGTCAATTCTTTTCAAGTCACTCTCCAAATTCGTTCTTGGCAAGTATTGCTTAAGGTCCAGCTCAAAGCTATAGCCGTCAATTTCGTCGTCATCGTTGAGATCAAAGACTACATTATGGAGTGTTCTAGCTATAGCCTGGTTGCGTGATGCGTGTATGGGTGCAATTGCAATGTTTCTGCCGGACAGTAAGGCGGTTTCTGCCGCAACTTGTTGAAGGAATTTGCTGGGTTGCCCCTCCAGTTGGTTGAGGGCCAACTCAGATGGCGCTTCCTCGTCACTTTCACTTTGTGAATCTGAAAAGAAGGACATATTGACGCAATCATAGTTCATCTCTATATGCTTTGCCCCTAAACCGGCGAGAGAATCTAGTTGGACTTCAGGTATCTTCTGTTCGAGCCTATTTGCCGATAGAGGAATGTCATTGCGAGACCCGGTGGTTTTCACAAACTTGCGTTTAGTGCTGGCGGGAGCTTCTTGGTCATAGGAAAAGTTGAACATCAACTCAATGTCCTTGATAGACTTGGAAAATATTTCGTTTTCTAGCTTGATGCGTTTGCTTGATTTATTCATTAATGCAAGACAAGGAGAGCTGTCGCCAACGCAAGAATAGATCAGCCGGTGCGATATTGAGAGTTAAGTAGCGATATCGAGCAGGAGAGGTGGCGTCACAGAATTTTATATTGAAAATTTGGCATATTTTCGGGCTGGAATATTGACGCTTATAAGGTAAGATATTACGCACGAGAAATAGGAGTACGTTCCACTTCCGTGCATATTTACCTTGCGCACGGCACTGTTTACATGATACGTGGTAACAGAAAAATGCAGGTGCGAGAGATAAGAAAGCGCCACATCGATAAAGTGCCCCATAAGATTGCTGCACCGCTGCCGCCGACGGTGCGGACTTTTGCGCGAGCCAGGCCTAATCTCGCATACCCCTGATAAGTGCAAATCTTTGGGCCTGCAAATGAGCGGCGCCGTGGGAAACTGTGGCTTTTGACCGCAACCGTTAGGTGGGCCTGCGCATAGCAGAGTCTGGACCACACTCTGTGTTTGATGGGCTCGCGGATGCGGCCACAGCGGATGTGACGGATGCGGTGATTGAGTGCGCCAAAAGTGCCAAGATAGTCGCAAAAAGCACTTTTCGGAGCAAAAAGTTCCCCGCGAGAGGGGATTTCGGGCTGAAGTGTTTTCACGCATATCTTGCTTTACGAAAGAATTAGTTAATTTTTCAGGAAAATGCCTCGTTTCGTTGAAGATTATGTCGATCAAATTTATCATTCCATACCGTGCTGGCGCCCGGTTAATCTTGGCTATGTTGAGCCGTTCTGTTTGTCGGACTTTTTCACTTGTCAAGCTTTTTTACCTTATTGGGAAGAGTGGAGACAGGAATATTTACATGGTTTAAATTCCTGCCTTGAGTTGTCGAGGGCTTGACATCAGGATGGTGGCAGATGAATGTGAATGAGCATCTAGACTGTGGCTAAAACACGTGAATAGAAATAAATTGTGTGAAGTTAACAAAAAGGCACGGATGCTCTGCAATCCCGTGCAGCAGAAGCGGCTAGGCATGGAATTTCGATCCAGAGGCAGCGCGCTATTTTTCTACAAACGTCATGAAGGGGCAATGCATCATATGGCCAGATCTGAAAGCTGCACCAGTGCAGTATCCCGCATACGGCACAGGTTTTTGCCAGGGCTTCAAAGGACTTCAGTCATACAATTTGCTCGGGCTGTCGGATATTCCACTTTTGACTAAAGTCATGAAGAGATCAAAAAATGATAACTACAATATCAGAACATTTGATATCACAGAGGTGTAGTTTCAAGGGGCAACTTCAAACTCGAAACTTAACCTTGGCTCTTTTTACGATTTGAAATTGGGGTATTGAGTGCAGAAATAGCTCATACAGGGATTTCGACAGTGTTTTTTTTTTTTAAGAAGGGAAGTCATGGCGAATATAAACATGAAAATTGCGGCAATTCCTTCACTGTTTCTGTTTCTGGAATTGAATCAATTAAATTCCCTCTTGCCGAAAACATCATGGCAAAACCCTGCTTGATGAGCATGCATGTGGTTTCCACATAGGTCGCGGCTCTGGAACCTTTGAGTGAAGCGATACTGTCAATTGATAATATCTCGACTAGTTTGTGAGAACAAGTCGAAAGTGTGGGGCTGACGCATATCTGATCGCATTCATCGTGCAGAAAAATCCTTATCTCACCGCGATGCAGTTTGCTTTGCTTTCCGAATGATCAAGTGTACAATTTCTTTGCATGGAAAATTACGTCACTACCTACATGAATCACGCTGAAATTTTATCAATGAGACGATGACATCAAAACTCTTCAGCCTGTGGAAAGGCGACTTGTTCGAAGCACAAATTTTGTATGTAGCCGAAACATGGCCGGATGGAGACGAATCAAGAGGTGACAACGATGACTTTACAAGCAAAAGTAGCGGAGGTATGTAGCATCTCACTTATTTTATGGCTCCTTTAATTCGTGTCCAACATTCCATTGGACTTCTAAGGTAACAAAGTCTGACCCGGGAGATCTAAATCGGTTGCTAACTCCATCTTGGGCATGGAGGCGACAACAAGCAGGCCCTCCATGGGTAAAGCGCACTACCTACGCATGCAACTTTTACTTGCGATGCGCGATGAAAAGCCCGCTCACTGTCGAGTGTGCTGCTCGTTACTGCGTACCCATGCGTACTCAGGAACTGAGGTATGACTGGACTTCAATAATTTTCTCAAATGGGAGGCTTGGAACATATACTACCTTGTTTTCTATCTTCGTTTATTTGAGAGTAGGTAGTCAATAACATTTTCTTCAGAATTGATACCCCTCAAATCTGAGCGCGATCCTCTAACTCTATGTTCAGTCTCGCGGACTCTCACTTCCGTAATCGGGGTCACGGTGAATGATGAGTGTACTCATCGTGCAAAAAACCTTTTTTTTTCTCCACTATTCGTCTTTGGAACATGTGGGTTCTCGTGCTTGTGTGTTGTCATTTACTGGCAGGTAACATGTTTCACTGCTACCCGAACTCACACAGGTGATGCATGCCACATGTTCCAATAGCGCGCGCCGCTCTGCACGTTGCCTGTAACGGTGCTATCATTAGTTTCCTAATGATTCTAGTATAGTATGGAACCATGGTCATCCATTCGGTAGTGTCTATCTCTATCTGTATCCAATCAAAGTATGATCGTTTAACGACCTTTTCGTATTTGAGACTCCTCAAACATAAGTGGACATCCCCCACTTAAGCATCCCTATCGGGAGCTCCCGCTTCCACGGTCGAGGAATCGCAAATGAGCTAACGTAATAACTATACCACTTGCCGATACATGTACCCCTGTTTAAACAGCACCATGTGTCCTTGAAGGTGTGAATATCGCTCACCATGTTTCAACTATGCTTCCCCAAAATACTAGTCTGCCTAAAGGACTGACATGCATTTCGAGAAGGTACACAACCAATCTCTGACGATCCAATTATACCATTTTTGAAGCTGATAGTTGGTATCAAATGCAGAACACTATGCATAGTACATGTAATCGATAATAAGGCTCCAAGAAAAACTATCACTTGATAAGAACCCACGGGAAGAACACTCATTTTCTTCTTGCTTCTTTTTTCAAAATATGGTGAAATTACACTGCCCAGTAGAGCCACGAACTTCGCATTGCATTTATACTCGGATTTATACATGCTGAATGCCTTCAAATGTTGCAGGCCATACAATTACAAAAAAAAATGAATTCGGGCCTATGATATTCATTACAAATTCACCTCTCCAGCAAGTATGAAATATATCCCTTTCTTTCTAAGTGATAGGCCATTTGTCTCCCCGCAAATACACAAGTACACAATAGTTGAGGTACTTGATGGAGCCTTATCCAACAAAATGTGGATATGCAAAACTTTGGAGCCACACTAGTCTAAAATCTCTGGACCAAAGAACAAAATAAAAGTATGCCTGTAATGTTCGAAAGGGAAGCGGTTGTGTCACAGTGATTACAAGCATTTCTTGCCGGACTGATCGAATTAATTGCCATGTTTGCTCAGACCGGAATCTTGGCTTTGTTCTGGCTGGCCGTGGTGTGTGAGCTGAACACTGATAGAGAAGCTGCATACAAACCATGGAACGGTTTTGAACCGACAAATATACGTACATTAGATGGGGCTTTAAAACCCCAGTGCTGGTACACTCGGATGCAGGACAGCTATGTGTAGGTTTTGGACCACACTAGACTAGGCAATAGACGTGGCGATCTAATTGACCAGAGGTGAAGTGGGCAAACGAAAAGGAGTTTTCTTCATTGAGTGTTTTATTTACAGCAGAGAAGAATACATAGCGAGGCCGAGACATCGAAGGCTTAGCTCTTGGTGAAAACTATAACGTTAAGGCATATCATTGTAATTTGAGCTGTTTCGAATACACGAAGGTCTCTCAGATGAAAATAGACAGGACCAAAATTATAAACAATTTTTTACGAACTTCTTAGATCCACCATGGGTAGCGCGCTACCCATGGGTACACAATTAACCTGCGACTTGCGGTTACAAGGGGAAACCGTCGAAACCCCACCTGGAGAATGGCGTGCCCAATCCTTGGCCGCCTATCTTCGAGATTTTAGACGGAACGGCACCAGCGCCGTGGTTTCACCCAAATGCAACGTCGTGGTTTTACTCAGATGCAGGACAAATGGCGCCTCAGGCGCCACTTGACCTACTGATAAGCCAGATTGGGACTTGTTGAGTCGCCAAGGCGCCCCCACCTTGTCCCAATACCACACTCCTGCCAAGGATGGTGCCATAGTTCCTCAACACCGGCTGAAAGTGGTGCAATCAGGCCCCCCGCCTCGCATGAGGCGTCCGACGCCTCACGCGGCTCGCGCCGGTTTCTATCTATATAAGCTTGGATGACCCCCTTTGTTGAGGGATTATAAACGAATACATCTTCTCTTAAGTACTTGACGTTAAAAAAACTACAAAAGAACAAAATAGAATTCATTAAATTTATTGTAATTTTTATTATTGTTCCTGGTGACGGGGAGATGGGTTTAAAGTTCAACACTCAATAAAAGGTGTAATCACAGTTAACCCAGTAATTCAGCCCAAAAATATATACAGGAATAGATAAAAAAGATATTTGGAAGAATTTGAGTCTATCGTGGGGATTACTACTGCAAACAAAGAGGCAAAACAGGGGCAAAGTGAGAGCTGCCATGGGAAGATAGAGTGACCACGCTTTACATATTTTTTGATTATATCTTTTCTTTGATCCCACTTAGAATTGTGTAAATCAAACATGTTTATGGCTTTCAATAACGCCTGCAAAACCTGCCTTGTTCTTCTGATGGTACCTCAAAGCCTTCCACCGTGCGACTAAATTCAGGATGGATGACGCAAACGCATGGAAACATACTGTGTGCACGTAACTAGGGGCATCTCGAACAGAAAGTGTTGATACTTTTCGGATCATTAAGGGGATGCCAAGAGCACAATTGTTTTTTGGAGTACATTTTTACTCAGCTAGGTAACGCTTTGTTTGATTGTGTCCTCAGAGGTGACGGCTTGTTATTTCCAATAGTCCCAAACACCATCTCAAAAATCCAAGTCTGGTTAGTTTAGTGCATCTTATGTCAAATAACCAGCCGCAAGGTCAACGACGCAAAGTAAGTTCATCTCGGAGCAACGTGGTCGCCTTGCCTCTGCATTGCGAGCGCGCCTACTCGCAGGAAGGGCTCGGTTGCAGGTCAGCCCACGATCGTCTTTTGTACGCTGGGGTGCGTCACTACGGCATACGGCAACATTTGGTGATACCTCGCTACGTGACCAATTTTCGAAAGATCTCTCCACTCAGCGCGATAATTAATCACCTCCTCACAGGACATCTCCCTTCTTCAATATTTTCTGAACTCATAAGCGCTTAATTTTAGTTCTAAGCCCTGAACTTATTTTCACTCGGTCTCATCCAAACGGAGAAATCATCAAATCGTGCCCATTTCTGATCAAGAGCCGCACGAGAGGTCCCAAATCCAAAGTTGAGGTCTAGAAGTGCTCTATAAAATAGCACAACTATCCAAGAATGACACAAAACTCAGACCTATGTACCAATTCATCAGCTAGAGAACGTCAAAACTCTATTTTTGAACGATTTCTAAGTGGTAGCCCGTTTGCTTCCACTTCGGACCAAGTCATGAAGCGCAAAGGTGCGGAGGCGAAGGCTTCAAACATAAGCAGTCCTTTAGATACACCTGAGCCGAAGGGGGTTTTGAGCAGATCCGTATCGGTATGCTCGGCAGGATCCCTTACATCTGGTCAACTGATCCCCTGCTATAACAACGAAGATTACATAGCTCCCGTTTTGGACTCGTCCACGGAGATTCTAAACGATCCGAACACAGATTTTAGAGACGTGGTCGTAATCTACTGTGACTGTACAGACGACGAAACAAAGTGTGAAGACCAGGTTAAGCGAGCACGGTCGCGATCTTTTCTATGCAATAAATTGATGAGAGCTCTCGAAGAGAACCCAACTGAAAGAAGCAGCGGCAAGGATCACACCATGAGTCAAGTTCCAGAGGAAGGTAAAACAATCAAATTTTACTCTTTTGCTGAGACTCTCGAGCGCAAAGATGAAGCGGATAATTTCAGGGCCCGCAAAATGAGCGAAATTATTTCGTGATACATGGCTTCTTGACGCGTTCTTGAGGAAGGTTGGCATAATGTGCGTTGAAGGCGAAATTCTTCGCGCAAGATTTCACACAGAGCCATGTCTCAATACTACAAGAAATCCTAATAATATCAGAGGTTGCCTAACATCCAATAAAACAAATCTACGAGAATTCACTCCACGTGATGGATATCGAACATAAGCTGTTTCATGGACATAATATCACCCAATCAGGCTGTGAAAAGTCATACACCCTGAGTGAAGTACTGGCCAGTGCATCGGCCACGTCACAAATTGTTTGTAGCGCGCATCAATCAGACAGTTTGGTAGTGCGGTTTGCAATCGTGATCGAAAATATCGCGCGAAATCAAATCGTTTATCAGCCTCGACACCTTCCCTGCGCAAAGAAACTAAAAGCACGTAGACGGCAATTTTAGACGGCAAAGAACTTTTCTAGTATACAGTATTTAAAAATGAGTGTGCACCCAAAAGTCTCCTTGCTTGTCATGGCAACTCTATGCAGCATGCTAATGCTCCCAAAAATGTTCCTTCTTATTATCCCCAGTTACGATGACGTATTATTCTCGGCCCTGCACCTAAATGGCCTCGTTCTGTATCCAAATTCACTTCGGTTTCCTCTTTCTGTTCTTGGCAACGCCTGCTTCTTTCTTTTCATAATCGTTGCCGATTGTCTCAGCTCGTCGCCGTCGTGTGAGAAGCTCCTAAGCGATCATAATTAGGACCAATTTACCGCTTCTCAAGTACCCGTGCCCCAACCTTCCTTATTCCTTTCGCCTTTTTTTCCAGCCCACAAACTTTATCCAAGAAATTGGAGTGATTGAACAGTTTACTGGCCGGTAATTGTCTCGATTGTGTCTTCTTCTTTTAAGAACTGGTTATCATTTTTCAAAAAAAAAAAAAACTCCAGGTTTTAAATCCCATTCATCGCTTAAAGAAGCCCAAATTTAGTACAAAAGGGACAACTTTACGCGACCGACAAACCTTTGCCATGGCCTCGCCTGAATTTCAGAACAACGTCGTCGCTGACATTTTACCCCTGTTGGATGATGAATCTTCTTCGGCTTTGATTAACTTTCGTGTTTTAGTCTCAGCAAAGGAGGCCGGATGTCTCATTGGCCAAAACGGTAACGTCATCGACTCCATTAGACAGGAAACCAATACGAGAGCCGGAATCTCAAAATTACAGCCTGGTTCTTACGAGAGAATCCTCACTGTCAGTGGCACCCTTGACGATGCTTCCAAAGCACTAAGTTTATTTGCTCAAGCATTGATTAATGCTACGGTTGAAAATCAGTTCACCTATTCATATTTTCCTCTTAAGCAGTTGCTGTCTATTCCCAATGTCAAAGGTAAAACCACAATATTGAGATTGCTCATCCCTAATTCACAGGTAGGCACCTTGATAGGTGCACGAGGATTGCGGATCAAGGAAATACAAAAGAACTACGACGTTCTGATGATTGCATCAAACTCCTACTTACCAGGCTCCACTGAAAGATTAGTTGAACTTCAAGGTACCGCAGATGATTTTTATAATGCATTCAGGGTCATTCTGCGCTGTGTAATTGAGGATTTCTCCTCTGCTTCCGGTGCAACCTATTATTTGCCTAAAGCCACGAGCTCTAGGCAAGAATTCACTTCTAAAAAACCTGTTATGACGACCATTGCTTTCCCTAATCAAATTGTTGGCGCTTTGATAGGAAAAAATGGATCACGAATTCTGGGGGTTCGCAAGGTCAGCGGTGCCACCATTGCAATATCTGAAGTCGATGACAACGATGAAAGGCTATTTACAATAAGCGGATCGCTGCGAGCTGTCGACCAAGCTACCAATCTTTTGTATCAAAACATGGAGCGTGAGGAGCAAAGGCGACTTCAAAATGATGGTACAGGAGTTCATAACTCGTCTTAGCGAAAAATTCTTGGTGACCTAGATGAGAATGTGTGTATGTGCTCTCTTATTATCCATTAAAGCTTCTGCAATTCTGGCTCCTTTTACGTAAGAAGGTTAATTTGATAGCCTTAATCGATTCCATGAATTGCTAAAGATCATGCCTCGAAGGCTGCTCTGATTTAAGGGGCAGTATGTGAAACCGGCAGCGGGCCACAAAAGTTACCAGCAATTTGTGCGTGCTATAGAATCTGCAAGCTTCTCCAAATACTCCTTATCAACCTCGTCGAATCCATTTTTGGCCAAGCAGTCAATATCCAAAACACCAACAACATTTCCGTTGGCGAAAATAGGAACAACTATCTCACTATTTGTCTCTCCATCACATGCAATATGTCCTGGATAAGTGCTAACATCAGCCACTAACTGAGTGCTTTGTGTTGAAGCCGCATTTCCACATACCCCTTTATCATATTGAATTGTCTGGCAAGCAACCTTGCCCTGGAAGGGGCCTAAATTAAGCTGACCCGAAACTTTCGGGTCTTGGACATAGAACCCTGCCCAATTGACAGGTATAGTAAGCTGATGGTAAGCATGCCAAAGAAGAGATGACGCATTGGCCAAATTGGCTACCCAATTGTAAGAACCTGCAGCCAAAGCCTCGTAAGAGTCGAGGACAGTTTGGAGCGTTTCAGGTTTCAGAGCTGGGGAAAAGATTGAGTAGTCAGCATGATTTTTCGTATGAGCTGTCATCACGAGTGCTGACCTCCTTAAAGAAGCTTTCGAATTCTTGGATTCCTTGTCCTGGTACTGCACTAGAGTCGCAAACCGAATAGTTCCCTACCGCGCATTCAACCACAGGGCTCATGGCAGCAAGCTTTGTAAAGGGCTTCGTATCCACCCATTCACCCTGTTCCACAATTCCGACACCTTTTTGGAGCTGCACTCGTACCTGCTTACCCCTAGGAATCTCTATGAGATAAGGTATGATATAAGGTTGTACATATGTGCCCTTTAGGAACAGGCAAGTCACTGTCCCTGAGATCTTGACACCATTTCCCATAATGGCTGCCAGCGACAATGTGCCAGCCACCAGAGCTTCTTCGTCAACATTATTAGGGTCTGCGTTGAGAATACCCATTCCAATTTTAATGTTGGCCCCCAATTTTAGCAGCACCAGGAATGCGGTGCCCACACTCCCGTCACCGCCATAGAGAGAGTTCATACAATCTGCTACTGGTATTCTATTTCCTAGAACGGGGTTGTTTTTCAAGACTTCAGTGTCATGTATTCTTAGTACCCAGCTCCTTTTATTTCGGCTGTAGAAAATAATGCTCAGTTCCTCTCGAGAAATAAACCTGTTCTTTTTATTTTTAAAAAGCTTAGAGTAGTCTTCCCGCCTGAAATCACTCAAGTCGTCGAAAAAGACCTTTGTAAAGAGCTTGTCTATTATAGGATCGGTGACAAAAGCTTTAATCAGCGCGGCTTCGTGAGACTCGAGCATTTCTTTTAATTGTGTTTTCCAGTCTTCTGCGTTTCGGTATAGCTCTCCCCAGTTTGATTTGCTCTTCTTGATGGTTGAGCCAATCTTCACAAAACGATTCCGGATTCTGGGTAATTTTGCAAGAATGTCGTGTTTTGCAACTTCCACAGCCGATTTGGCAGTTTCTATCACATCTTTCGCATACTGAGTATTGAAAATCCTCTGAAGTTTATTGGGATAAGAAATCGCATGGACAATAGTAAAAATAGTGATAACGTGAAAAAGTAGGACTGTAAGCCTCATGATCTTAGTTGGATGTTTGACACATTCTACTGGGAATTCTCTTCATACTTGTAGCTTTTTTTTCTGGTATGAGTCTTTTGGTCTTTTCGCAGTCAGGAACGCATATTGTAAAAAACACCAATACCAAAAAATTAAGCGCTGACTACCGAAATCGAAACTTAAGATGTGCAATTGCATGAAGCCTTGTTTTTCTTCTCCGTTGTTCACCTTGCTGAAGTAGTTTTTTTTTCGAATTTCCAACTAAACTTTTATAAGCTAGCTTCGTGAAGTTTCGAACTGCTAGTTCACAAGAGTACCCTTTTCTTCTTCCCCGCATGCCAATATGCTAGACTTGCATACACGAGTTTTCGCAGATTAAATGTTAGGATTTTCTTTGTAGTTCCTTTAGAGCGCTAAAACATCTCAAAAATGGACGACTGCCCGCAGTATTCCAGAGCATTATTTAACGAATTTCTAAGATTCAGAAATGTAACTGCCAAGACTAAAAGTAACCAATCGCAGCAAAGCGAGCAAAGCTCCTCACGAGGCATAGCCAGAAAGTTGCTTTTCGAAAGAATTCAAGCAGAAATTAATGCAAGTGCTGAAGAAGATATGGCTGACACGTCGGCTTCCGATGTGGAGGACCAATTGATCATGCCTGATATTCATCGACTAGCTCTGTCCCGAAAGTTGAACGCGAATCCTGATTCTTTTTATGGCCCATCTCGAGACACGGAAGAAGAATATCGATATGTTTGTGTAAAAGCTGTACTAGGGGACCGCAGATATTCAAACAATACAGAAACAAATTCTCGTTGTACTGAAAAGATCTTTCTCGATTCCATTCGTGAAAACAAAACCATAAAGAAGATCTGGGAACAGAACGATGACCTCACAAAGACAGAGACTTCTGTTTTTGCTCTTCGAGAGACAAGTGACCTTGATAAATGTAATGGCGGGGTATATGACCCATACAGACCCGGCCTTTACACCTTATCCCATTGTGACCCCATGCAATTACTCGAGCTACTGCCTGCAACAAAGTTCCGTGACCTGCTTCAACTTCATGGAAGGTACTCATTTTCTTTGAGTGGAATTGAGGATTCTAGAAAAGGAAAAGGAAACCTATCTTGCTTAATAAGTGGGGGCGCTGGTCCCGACATTCTTGCTGTTGCACACATGTCTGAAATTATTATTTATGAATTTGACGAGATTTCAAACGGGATTAAAAGAACTCCTTCCTTAAAATTTGAAACTCGGCCGAGTATTACGACTAATGAACATGTTCAGAACCTGACTTGGCCATTTTATCCTCACACTATTAATAGCCTTAAGTGTTATGGTGACTGGGTGAACGGTCCCGTCTTCGCAGCATGTTTCGACGACGGAAGGGTCCTTCTTTGGGACAAGATTGTGATCTTGGATGCAATTTCGAAACATAAATATAAGTTGCTTCGCAATTTATCAGCGAGTCATGTTGTTGAAGTCAAATCATCCGCCTGGGGAATAGACTTCATTACGAGATCAACGAACTCAGGTGAAAAGCATCACATTATGTGTATTTCTGCAAACACAGCTACAATAAGCTTATTCTACTTTGACAAAAATGGCCGAAACTGTGGTTCTGTTGAAAGCCATAGGCTATCACATAATATACCTGAGGTAGCATTTATCGATTACCAGGTGAACGATCATAAACACCTTGCCATCTTCAGTTGCACTACAATTCAGAAAGAGCTTATTATTTTCAGGGCGATGTTTACATCAAAATCATTGAACAAATCTGAAACGAAAAAGATATTGGTAAAGTTTCAGCCCCCCGAAGTTGTTAGGCGTACAGAATTAGATGGGAATGTATGGACGTGCAAACCGATACATGCGAAATACTTCAAAAAAGTTCAGTCGCTAAGAGCATTAACAGGAGATGCCAACATCAATGAAATGAACGAGGCTGCGAATATTCTTTGTGAATCAAAAATCTTGGACCCCGAAGGAAAAAGCTCACCCTCTCTATCTTTTGGTATTGCAAGCTATTGGCAATATTTTGAACCTCCTATGGTGGACCTTTCGAAGACGCCATTGGAACAGGACACAAGTGTTAAATGTCAGTGTGTGAACGAAGAGCACCAACGGATTCATCAGGCGTATAAGCTTTTATGCACATTTGAAGGAAAGAAGGATCCTGTTTTTAAGAGTTTAGAAAACATTTTTCTTGCAGTGTCATCAAAGAAAAGCCTTTATCTCTATCGAGCAGATACGCTATTCTGCACTGCGGCTACACGACCTGCTTTCAACTTAAAAATTCCTTGCTACGAGGAAGCTGCATGGTGTGATAGAATCTCCATAAGTTGCATTTTACCAGAGCTTTCTTGCTTCATTGCGGTTACCCAAATCGGAGTAGTGACTATAATGAGAATGTGCAAACACAAAGGGGTATATGGAATGAGACAGGAGCATTTGTTTCCCAATGCATTAGCTCTCAGTAGCAAGGATGATATACAAAGAACAATTATTGGCTTGAGCTCGCGAAATTTGTCACCTCTGGCCGAGTTTCCGAGATATCTTTTGTATTTTATCTACAGCGACGGCTTCACTCTTACTTATGAATTGCGAACAAAATCAGACAGCGAATTAGAAATTCTTGAGATTTAAAATTTTGCATGGTATGAAGGGCAGTTAATACATATAGAAAAAAATTCGATGGAAAATTCATTTTTAGCCGATAAATAGATCAAAAAGTAGATTCGCGTTGTGCGCGTGAAACAATAACAAGCACAACGCGACTCACCCCTGTGCAAATCACCACTTCAACCCCTCTCGTCAGCTAAACATAACTTCAACTACAACTGCAACACATATTCTCGGTCACATTACAGCTTTATGGACTTATTAAGACTTGGCGCGCAGTCACGGAAAACCGGGATCAAACCGAAAGAGAATTTGGCTAAAGACAGGCACGATATGGAGGATATCGATGAGTTCTTCGAAGAGACCTCTTGGCTAAGTTCCAAATCCACAAGCTCTTTGAAAACACAGGAGTCTGCTTCTATCGGCACGAATATTCTACAGAGTCTGACAAAGAAGCATTTGGGTGTGCGCAAGATTAATCCAATTAAGTTGCTACATCGGGTGACCGAGCGCGATGACAACTCAAGTTGCAATACTAAAGTTTACGGCAAGGAGGAAAAATCCAACTATTTTCAAAGCAATAAAACGCTAGAGGCGTCTAAAGATGAAGTGGAATCACCGAGGGAAGAACCTTTGTACCAAAATATCCCTCTAATGTATATGGACCAAGACCTCGACCCGAATGAATCCGAATACGAACACTACGAAAGGGACACTTCACAAAATGATGCAAGAAATGTAATTCTTTCCCCCGTTTCTGACGAATCTCCTATCATTGAAGATGATAAAAGAAAAGGAAATTTACTTAAGATTTCCACCCCTAAGCCGAAAGCATCAAAACTTACCAAGAACATGGCTTTGGCAAAACCTAGAAGAGTTATGCCGAAAATACCCGAATCCGATCTTGACGATATTGAGGATCCTGGGTCTGAAATTGAGGTTCCAGTGCTCTCCTCAGATAGTGATGGAATATCTGACCTCAACTATAGTACCCAAGAATCTAAATTCTCCACACAAAGCTCTACACGATCACAAACTAGCAACTACAAGTCTTCACAAGATGTTTATATTACACAGCCTTCTCCATTACCTTCACCTCCACCTGAAGGACTTCGCAGATCAAGGAGAAGAAAAATAGCACCTCTTGCGTACTGGAGGAATGAGCGCATTGTTTACTCTAGAGCAAATGACAGCAGCGCTGATCCGGATAGCACATTGATCAGAGACATCCAAAGAATTCCTCTCCAGGAGATAAGAGAGGTCGTTCATATGCCTGAACAGACTAAGAGAGTCACACCTAATAAATCCAAAAAACCTAGAGCAAAGAAGAAGTCCAAACTGGAAGCTTACGACTATGAGTCGGACCCGGAGATAGAGGGCTCGGAATGGTTTAAGTCCAAATCATTGGAGACCGAGATTTTCGAAAATGAAGAGACGAAAAAGAGAAAAGTGGTGGCATGGGCACCTGATGGGGGCTCATTTCAAGTGCCTCCGCCTTCTAAAAACGGACAACAAGTGGTTGAGAACTTTCGGGTCGCGCCACTCTTCGATGCTGACCTGGATGTAATCGCAGCAGGGCTTCTTGACTTTCCTTTCGAGGGCTTCAAGAGCTCAAGGACAACAGGAGAGTCACTGTTTATCTTTCATGTAGCAAAAGGTTTAATTGAGGTAACTCTCAATTCAGAGAAGTTCGTTGTCACTCGCGGTTGCTCATTAGAGGTTCCTAAATACAATATCTACAGCTTCAGAAATATTGGTCAGGGAAGTGCGAGGTTGTTTTTTGTCCAATGTCAACTTGGTGACAGTTAGTCAGGCAAACATGGCAACTTGACACACCTTATTGAAATGAGTAGCACTTTAGCTTTACTTCCAGAGACGAAATTGGGTCAGATATAAGTGTTTCATTAGTACAAAAAATATATAAATCATTCATGCATTCTTGACTTTTCTTATTACATCAAAGCTTGGAGATTTCACCATTTTCGGTATTATATTGGGCGAGCATTTTCACTTTGAACTCAGAAGCAGCAACTCCAAATTGCTTCAAGATCAAAGCCTGTGTAACATTCAATACTTCACCCTTCAGGCAAACATGAAATGGTTCATTGAGGTAAATTTTCCCGGACCTAACTTTGGTGGGGATTTTGTACTTATTTCTTAAAGTTTCTTCCAACGAGTGCGACATGGGGACATCTTCCTCTATTGAAATCTCACCACCCCTGGAGTAGACAATGCCTTCTGGGAGCTCAAAATCAATTGGTGATATTGATTTGGCTCTGCAGTAATCAGCTTTGGTGTAGGCAGCAAAATATGCTGAAACTGTTTCAGGGGTCTCGTCAGTAAACAATAAACCTGAAAGCCCTGTGCAAATTTTTGAGACTTTGTGAAGATTTTCTTTGTATTCTTCTTCGGGAGTATCACCTAGGGCCTTCTCTAATACCCTTCTTTTTCCCAATATTAATTTTGAGCCCACCCAGTCGGATCTGATGTCCTGCAAGACTGGAGTTCTCACATCATCTAATTGCAAAACCCACAAATATTTATACGTATCAAGAGCTTCTCTCACTTCGTCAAATATACGGCCTTTATTTTCTTTTCCTTTTTTGTCAGTTTGAGCTAAAGTGACAAGTTTTGAACGTTTAGATCTGGGCATTTCGCTAAATACGTATACAGATGAAAACTGAGATGAGCCTGCTATAAAAAAACCTCTCACGCGCATCGCGGTCTCATTGAATCTAACACACAGGAAGTCGGCACCAATCACCAAGACTTTGTGATGGAGATGCAACAAACAAGGAACTTTTAGAACAACGACTGTTGCTTTCGTAATTAAAAGCTTACACACTCGATGTACCTCTTTTTGAAGAAAAACATCAAGAGTAGGCTCTTAAAGGCTGCGGTTTTCTGCTTCAAATTGTCTTGCGTAGTAAATTTGCATAATTCATTGAAAGCTTTTTAAAAGCTCCAAAGCATTTAATAATTTTAAGCTATTTAGTTTCAGCAGTCACAGGTAAATTAGTGCTGCTTATGGTGGCAATCCCCATCGAAATAAATTCAATTATGGTGAACGATAGTATAGGCCCCAGATTTCTCTGCGTTGCAATACGTTCGATGTCTGAATGGAGCCTTAAAATGCTCAAACTAAATCCGTTTCAACGACACAAAAACGAGCATGCAACGGAGGAGTGCAAATCATGGCAGTTTTTGCATCTGTTCAGTAATTGAGAATCACATTCACCAATCACCTGGCACCAATGGCTCATTTGGGCGAGGTAAATTTCTTTCATACTTCGTTCCTCCTGGTCTCGACGGTGGAATATAGGGATCTGGGTGAGCGCATTCGATCAATTTCTGTTTTGCACTGGTAACGATTGACTCCAACTCATTAGGATCCAGAACATCTTTGTTAATTTGGAATTGGGATCTGATTTTCATCGTTTCTTGTCTGTATGCGTCGAATTTGAGAGAAGAGTCAAATGCAATTCGCAATGCTCTTCTGTACAAAGAAGAGATCCTCTTTGTGTTAGCTTCGGTGAAGGGAAGAACTTTAGACATTATCTCTGCTTGGGGTACAAATATTCAGCCGCTGAGGCAGAGTAACTCTTGGTACATAATTATCGAAACTTTTATTGGACAAACCTCACAATAGGTGTACGGATTTATATCCTGCATATCATATTTAACCGGAGCCCTCCACACTCATTAAGCTTCCCAAGAAAGACAAAATCAATCTTCCTCTCACTTCGTTGATATCTTCTGGGACTAGCCAGATCAAAGCACCAAGTTTTCTGGCAATAGATATAGCCAATCTTGCGTTTGCGTACTTTTCATCATCCGTTAAATTGGGTCCTCGGTGCACTAAGTCATAGTCAACGTAGCCAGGCTTTAGGCCGTTTAAAACGTCTAGGAAAAACAAACCTGTCGACAATGAAGGATCATTGAAAGAGCGAATATGTTCACTTTTTCCGCTTGAAACTTTAGAGTTAGCCCATTTCAAGATGTCAGTGTCAGAGATATTCTTTCCGTTTCCTAGCTCGGTCAATGTCTTGGTGATGTTCCTTCTCATCAACTGCCAGACAAGACCCAAGGTCAAAAGCTTGTTGCCGTCCACTATATCAGATCCGTCAATTCCGACAAGAGAAAAGTTATTGGCTTTACCAACTTCTACACCGTAATTGGTATTTTCTAATGCCTTGAAGCGAGACATCTCACTGCCATTCGCTGGTTTTTTGTTCACATGTTTCAAAGAAACACTTCCTGGTAACACTTTGTCAAATGCTTGCAAGAGCGCTAAACCGTCTTTCAAATCCTCAAAAAGAGAAACTATAGGTGGATCAACATCCAAAGAGTTTAACCAAAGAGTAAAGACTCTTGCCTCTCTTTCACCCTCAGCGTCAAATTCTTCAATTTCAGGAGCTTCATGCTCTTCAATCGGGTCCAAACCTGGGTATGTGTTGAACAAGTGGGCAACAAAGGCAAGATTTAATTTGGGGTTCCCAGCGACTAAGGAGTTTGGCGTCAAGTACTTTCTGACACCAATCTTGTCTGCATTCTGCAAAACTTGCTCAGCTCGTTGCAATAAATTCGATGTTTGCAAAGGGGATAAGTCACATGCGTGGGGTTGTAACTGGTTCAACAAAATTGTGTAATTCTCGCCATCGCTAACGTCTTTAGAAAAATTACCAATTCTTCTTGGGGATTTAGCATTCTTTAAGTGGTAGTTGAACCAACGCAACAAGATCTGCTCTGGTGGTAACCTAAAAAATTGCTCCAAAGTCTCATCCTCATCTAAGAGACGGTACAACTCTGGATGATGCTTGATATCAATTTTTGATAATAACCCACGACGTATGATTTGCCAAATTAATCCCAAAATCAAGTGCTCTTTGCCGTCTATGATATCTTCTGAATGAACATTTACAACAACGCAACCAATAGCTTTCGCAGAATTGATGACGATGTTTGCATTTTCAGACATTTGAAAATTATTGAGAGTTTTCTTCTTGGCATTAGGCATGTTGAGAACTCTGGTGTCAATCGTGTCTGGGACAGAGTCATTCACCAATTGAGACAAGACTAAACCATCGCGACATTCATCAAACACTTGGAAAGATTCAGTGTTGAAAGGTAATCTGTCTCCTACGACCGAATCGCCTGCAAGAACAGAATTAATATGGCGAGTAAATTCGGATCTTTCTTCATCGTTGATTGTGTGAGTAGTTCCTGAAGTTTTTCCTCCAATATAAGTCTTATTGGTAGTATTTGCAGTAGCAATTGGTGCATTTAAGACAGGTTTGCCAGGACTCGTAGGAGTTTTGGCGATTCCCGCACCTGGGCTCGTTGGGGCAAGATGATTCGAACCCGAGGCTTTGTTGGCACCATTGAGCTTTGACATCAACTCGACGTAATCATCTAACTCCACGTGACCTGAAGCATCAACATCAACTGTTTTCAATGTCTCTCTCGCTTCATCATATGTGAACTGGCCTTTTTGAGACACTGAGTTGATCACATCCTTCTTCTCCACCCAACCTTTGTCATCCAAGTCAATTGCTCTGAAATCCTCAATGATGCTAAAGATATCCGCTTGGTTTAATTCTGGATGCTTTTTTTGCAATTTTAATACGTTCATTTTGATCTTTCTTTAGCAGCAGTAATGTAAGCTGTGGAGCTACTTCCGTGCGTCTTGGAGAGACAGAGTGTGGGCGTGCTACGGTTTTCGCACGACCAGAAATATATGTATTGCAATGAAAACTCACAATATTCTGTAAAAGACTCATATTTTGTGTCAAATGTGACAAGGAGTTGGTTGTTTTTTTAACGGCTGCCACTTTTAACGACTTTCAAAGTTGTGGTTATGAATGATGTTTATCATAATCATGAATATGTGGCTAAAATAACAAATGTTGTAAATGAAACAGATATATCTATAAATTTTCATTTCGTATAATATATACTCTTTATTTTTTTTCTTATAAATTTATTGCCTTCTGTATCTTTTATTAATAAATCAAATAATACTTAACTTGATTCATTATTTATCCAAGGTTTAATAGTTCTAACACGTTTTTTATGATTGCTTTCCAGACAAATGAATCCGTGCATCCTTTTAACAATTAGCGGTGCGTATCTTTAAGTATGTGATGTACAAATGACTGAAAGCGTTCGTGAAATCTCCAAGATGTATAGTCATGTTCCTAAAATAGA
Organism: Metschnikowia bowlesiae; assembly: GCA_002370295.1. Classification (NCBI taxonomy): domain Eukaryota; kingdom Fungi; phylum Ascomycota; class Pichiomycetes; order Serinales; family Metschnikowiaceae; genus Metschnikowia; species Metschnikowia bowlesiae. Next base: position 21,273 of record NLAK01000068.1, on the reverse strand, counting down.
AACCATTGCTATCGAGGAAGCAGATTTTACTTTGGAGCAAGTTCAACTTCAATTCGACCTTGCTAATAAATTGCGGCGGTTACTTGTGGAGAACAACAAAATGTATATTCTAACATCAACGCATGTCATTCGAATTGATCTCGAAAACCCTTCTGAAGTTTTATCTGTTCAATTTCCTTCTCATTCAGACCTGAACAAACTAAGTAATGCTTGGCTTCATCCTAGTGGCGATTTTTTGATTATACAAATGAACTCGATAATTTACTATCATTTGCATCTGAGTTACAAAAAATTCAAGAGCCTTCACCGCTTCAAAGGGATTAATGTAAACCATGTTGCATTTCATAGGCTGGCTAAGCAACAGTTTACGGGTGACTTTCTTATGGCAACCGAAGACGGGCATGTTCTCGCTGCGAACATAAAATGTCATGATCCCGAGACTGAGCCATCTAAAAGGGATGATAAGTATGTGAAACAAATCTTCAGCACTAGAGAGAAAATCCAAGGCTTAGCTTTCTCAAATAATGGTACAAGAGTTGTTGTTGCACTTGACAATGAGTTGTTATTGTGGGATTGTTTTGAGCCCTCCTTAAATGAATTATCGAGGTCGTTACATCATCCACCAATTTCAAAAAAGTTACCGGGACCAGGTTCATTTTATGCAACTTGTAATAATTACTATTACTTTGTCAATTCCGCCTCTGGACTCATTGTCTCAAATGATCCAGAAATCAAGCCCACGGCTAATCATCTTTCATGCTTCGCAAGTTGTGGCGTCGCACCTGGAGATCAGTCTTTCATGACGTCAAAATATCACCTATTTTATTCGGGGAGGAGCTCCGAATGTCTACACATCCTGAATAAACTATCGCCCAATAATTTAAGATCTATAAGGTTGCCCTCATCTACTGGAAATGAGAAGATTCTCGGAATCGTTTTCGACAGTTTAGCTAATACTCATTGGGTTTTCACCCGAAATAAGATCTATGAACTTATCATCACAAATGAGGATGCCGCTGCGTGGGTTTCGTATTATGAATTAGGGGAGTATGATCATGCTCTTCAACTTATTGAAGCTACTAAGGACTCAGAGCTTAAGGTATTGAGGAGAAATGTTATCTTAGTGAGGCAAGGATATGATTTGTTACAAAGAGGAGGGTTTGGAGTCCCGGGTGTTCTGGATGACTTAGAAGAGGATCTGAAGCGATTTCAACTCCAAGAAGAAGGTGTAAAGAAACTTGCTCTTCTGAACGAGCCTTTTGAGAAGATTTGTCTCATGCTTGTGAGCGTTGATGAATTAGAAAATTCAATGGGTTTCTCTCACGAGTTGATGATTACTTTCATGCAAGCGAAACTTGATTTAGCCAATGGACCTGAAACTAATAAAGTCAAGAAAATGGTGCTATCGAGTTGGATGGTAAGACTATACCTAAGTCTGATGAAAAATTTGAGCTCCTCAACGATTGGGTCAGGCAACAAAGAGAAAGATGAATCACTCCTTAAAAAGAAATGTTCCAAATTGAGACAAAACTTGTTTTCCTTTTTGAAAGCAAATGCGAAAATACTAGATCGCAAAACCATATATCAAATGATGGAGAACTTAGGTTTCACTGAAGAATTACTTGAATTTGCAGGCATGCTTCAGGATTATGAGATTATCATCCAATTCCATTTAGAGAGAGAGTCATGGGCTGATGCTTTAAAAGTCTTAATGAGAGCTCATACAATACGGTCTGAAAGTCTCGAGCATCTCATTTATAAGACGTCAACAATTTTATTGATCAATTCACCGGAAGCGACAATCGAGTGCTGGCTTAAATTTCCTGAAATGGACTATGAGAAGCTCCTACCAGCAATCTTAGCTTACAAGAGATTCGATGTTGCTGGTCTGGCCGGCGGATCTGCAACTTTGAAGTTTCTTCTGGTGCTTATCTTTGAGAAAAATTTCAAAAGCAAAGCACTCTGCGAATGCTACTTGTCACTCATGATCATGAATTCCTACAATGAAGATTTGTCTGCATCCCTCAATAACATCATAAAAACCCTCGATCACTTGAAGAGATGTGCAAATGATGAGGACCCCAAGACTTTATACTACGACCCAAATTTTTTATTGAGAACGTGCTTGCGTTTTGGAAGAATTGAACCTGCTATCTTCATTCTTGTGAATGATTTGTGCCTTCACAAACAGGCGCTATCTACTGCGTTGAGTCATAATTTGATCATGCAAGCAGAGATGATTTTGCGGAACTATGAGGAAACAATTTATGAACCGAAAAGACTAGAAGTTATGCGCAATTTCTCTGTCACTATCGATAAAGAGACAGCAGTCGACCCGAGTAGGTCCAAGCTTGAGGATAGTCAGAATTCAGTGAGGCTTCATCTCTGGGTTTCTTATGCCAAGCACATCATTGAAGAAGTCTGCGGAAACGGAAATTTTGATCTCAGCAGCACAAGCAACTTCAACCCCGCCATCGACGCAACTGACACCGATGATCTCAATAATATGCTGAAGTTCTTTTACTCTTCAGCAAATGATATTTCTGAAAATTCCAAAGGTGCTAAGTTAGAAGATTCGGGCCTCAGCTTTCGCTTGAGCGAGGCTGTTCGATATCTCCTTCGGTTGTCATTTTCGGCGAAAGACAACGCCAGTGTCCTAACTATCAAGGACCTCTTGCCTCTTCTACCGAAATCGATTATGATCAGTAATTTCAAGGCAGAAATTGTGAGTTCTCTAAGCGCCTTCAACGACAAGATCAATCAGCTAGGTCTGGAGATGCAAAATTCTTCAATAACTGCAAAAAAGTTAAGGATTCAATTAAACGAATCAAAATTTTTGAAAACAAAAGGTCACATCTACACTATAATCGAGCCAGGAGAATCATGCAATCTCTGCCGAAAGCTTCTCATGCTGAAAAAGCACATTTTGTTCCCAAATTGCCACCATGGCTTTCACAAGGATTGCATGATACGCTACCTATTGCAACTGAAGGGTGACTACACATTCAAAAAGAGCTTTCGGAATTTCAAGCAATTTTCTTCAATTGCTGACAAGAGTGAACTAGATGATATTCTTTTAAAAGAATGCTTGCTATGCAACGAAAGCAATCTAAACACGATCGATGATAGCCTCATCGACGAGGAGCATAACAGTGCTCAAGAGTGGCTTATGTAGCACGTGATCACATCTCGCGCTATTTTGAGAAGTATTTTTCTTGAGCTCATCTCTTGTTGCCTCTAATATCCGCTATGGGAAAGACTCAAAAAAAAAACAGCAAGGGTCGTTTAGATAGATATTATTATCTTGCCAAAGAAAAGGGTTATAGGGCTCGTTCTTCTTTTAAAATCATTCAGATTAATGAAAAATATGGACATTTCTTAGAAAAGTCCAAAGTTGTAATAGACTTATGTGCGGCCCCAGGATCTTGGTGTCAAGTGGCCTCAAATTTGTGTCCTATTAATTCTTTGATTGTTGGTGTCGATATAGTTCCGATAAAGCCACTCCCAAATTGTATAACATTCCAGTCGGACATAACTACGGAAGATTGCAGATCTAAGTTAAGAGGTCATTTAAAGACTTGGAAAGCTGATACAGTTCTTCATGACGGAGCACCAAATGTTGGTATGGGGTGGGTTCAAGATGCATTCACTCAGTCCCAGTTGGTTTTAAAAGCACTCAGACTTGCAGTGGAGCACTTGATACAAGGAGGCACCTTTGTGACAAAAGTCTTCAGATCCAAAGACTATAACCATTTGATGTGGATTTTTCAGCAGCTTTTCGCAAGAGTCGAAGCCACAAAGCCCCCATCTTCTCGAAATGTATCGGCAGAAATCTTTGTGGTCTGTCAAGGTTACAAAGCTCCAAAAAAAATAGATCCGCGACTTTTGGACCCTAAAGAAGTTTTCGAGGAGGTCGGCATCGTCAAGGCAAATAATGAGGCCAAGGTTTTTCATCCAGAAAGAAAAACCAGGAAGAGAGAAGGTTATGAAGAAGGTGATTATTTGTTGTATAAAGAGATGCCTCTTTTGGAATTTGTGAAGAATGAAGAACCCATTAATACATTGGGTTCCATCAATAGGTTGGTTGAGCCTTTGAAGTCTGATCACGAATGGAAAATTGTGAGGAAAACAAAACATTGCACACCTGAATTGCTTGAATGCATAAAAGATTTAAAGGTGTTAGGAAAAGCAGACTTCAAGCTTATTCTAAAGTTCAGGAATGAAGCCAGAGGTGTTTTGGGTCTAGATGATAAAGGAGATGACGAAGAAGAGAAAATTCAAGTTCAAGCATTAACTGAAGATGAACAGATCAATAGACAGCTTGACGAATTGACTGAAAAACAAAAGCAAAAGAAAAGAAGAGATAAGAAACGCGCTAACGAGCTCAAGCAAAAAGAATTACGTCGTGCTCAATTAAACATGATGAACGATATGACAATTGGAACAGAAACGGCCCAGCTAGGGGTAGACGCGATGTTTAGTTTGAGCTCTGCAGAGAAAACAGGTATGCTTGACCAGTTGGTCAAGGGGAAAAAATCCATGGTTATGGCTGGCTCTGATTGTAAGGAACCAGGGGAAGTGAATTCTGAGCAAGAAATTAACACAGATGACGAGCTTGATAATTTGGAAGCGCAGATGGATACTATGTATGAGCGATTTAAGCAAAAAAGAGCCGAAAAAAGTTCCAATTTCAAGGCTAAATTAGCAAGAGGCGAGGTTAATGACGAGGAGTGGGATGGAATTCAAGACACGAAAATAGGTGATGTTGAGAGCGATGAAAATTATGAAGTTCAACCCGACTTCGATGACTCGAATGATGATACGGATGATGATGATGATGACGAGAACATCAATGAAATGATGAAAAGAAGAAAGCAGGAAGAATTGTCTAAACGAGCCTCTATGTTTTATGCTTCAAACCCTATATTTGATGATTTGGATGAAAATGACTTGCTTGAGGCAATGGTTACCAAGGATTCAAGTTCAAAACTAAAGCAGGAATCTAAACAAAAGGCAGACGCAATACCTGAAAATGACTCAGGTTTTGACATTTTTGAAAATTCTGCGCACCCTGAGGTAGATTCCGATGGAGATTCCGATGAGAAAAGTGTAAGCAGGAAACTCAAAGAGGCAAAATCCGAAAGAGAAAGAGTTGATATTGCTACCGTCGAGGCTATGACCTTGGCTCATCGAGTCGCACTCGGGCAAATGTCACGCAATGACCTCATCAATGAAGGTATCAATAAGTATTCTTTCCGGGACACAAAAGATTTGCCTGACTGGTTCCTTGATGACGAGAAGGAGCATTCGAAAATTTACAAACCAATTACGAAGGAAGCAGCTTCTGCAATGAAGGAGAAAATGAAAGAGTTGAATGCCCGTCCAATAAAGAAGGTCTTGGAAGCCCAAGGCAGAAAGAAAATGAGAGCTTTGAGAAGATTAGAGAAACTTAAGAAAAAGAGCGATATTATTAATGAAGATGGATCCAAGAGTGAAAGAGATAAAGCTGAAGAGATTCTGCGCTTGATGAGAAGACTCACCAAAAAGCAAAAGGTTAAACCAAAAACTACTCTTGTCGTTGCGACTGGTAAAAACAAAGGCTTGAGTGGTAGACCAAAAGGTGTCAAAGGCAAGTACAAGATGGTTGATGGTGTGATGAAAAATGAACAGAGGGCTTTGAGAAGGATTGCCAAGAAAAATAGAAAATGATAGTAAATCCTCATTAATGTTTCCATCGTTATGCGAAACAAGTGAATACAACACCTGAATAAAAATGAGACAGCCTTAAATCCTGCCACAAAAACTGTACTATTCGCTTCAGAGATCACCGTAAAAGTGCTTTCGTTCATTTTGTTGTTGGGATCCTCATATTTTGTAAAAAGGTTCGAAGGTATCGTGTGACTCTCACGCGTCGCTTTTTTTTGCTCAATTCAACGGCGGCATTATCTACACTTTCAAATAGACCAAATAACTACGAGCTGTCACTAAGACAGCTTATTGAAGAGTTATAGACTTCATAAATTCTTAATTGCTGCTCCGTTAGCGTCCATTCCTTAACCTACTTCGATTATAGACCAACTTCATCCCGTTTTTCCTCACATAAACATCCTTATCCAATAGTCACTGTATTAGGGCCAATCTCGCTTTGCAAATGAGTTCAACACCGACCTCTACTTATCTATCTAATTCATTGACACCAGTTGTTAGAAGCTCTCATCGCCATAAAAGATCTGGTGCTATATCCGGAGACTTTGATATTGCGGGCTTGGGGCTACTTTCGCCGAATCCAGTGAAGCAAGGAGCTAGTTGTACATCCCAAAACCCAACCCCCACATTAAATACCGAAGCTCATTCTAGTCTAAGCCAGAACTGGTCTTCATATAATTCGGAACAAGATATTTCTAATAGAAATTTTCATTTCTCTAATGAAGAAGATTTCGCCAATAAACCATTGAAAGAAGAATTCCGTCTACCCTCGCCCAATTCGCCACATGAGGCCTCGAAAGAAATTGACATAGGGACCGAAGGTGTTCATATAAATCTGAGCGTTCTCAATTCACCGATCAGGTTGAAACTCAAGGGGCCATTTTCATCTAATAATTGCATGCTGAAGTCAACTCTTACAGACGAAGCACTTTTAGATGAGCATAAAGTTCCTGACGCTTTGATTGATTTAGATAGGGTGCTAAGTGCATCTTCTGCAAATGGATACGCAGATGTATATCATGGTGAACGATGTACGGGCAAAGAGCACTTGGGAATTTCTGATGGCACCAATGCCATTCCCCCAAATCGCAATGCTAACACTTTGTCCGCATTTTCTGCCTCTCCATATAGCTCGCCAGCCTACTTAAAACAGCCCATCAAAGAACCGGTTAACGACGCTATAGAAGAGGAGGAAGATAATTATGATTCTGGATCTTATTTCACGGAATGCATGGGCTGTATTGGTACAAAAGACATTACGAATGACCAAGGCAGTCAAATTGAAAATTCAGTACTTCTACTACCACATGAAGGTGTGAATATATACCATAATTCCCCCAATTCACCTACTTCCAATCTTTACCCCAACCAAAAACAAAGCTTCAGAGAATTGGATGGAAATAAAATTGACTGCTCACATTCATCAAGGGAATCCTCTTTAACTTTTGTCGGAGTAAACGGCACACCCACTCCAAAGCGCTTTAGTGCCAAGGCCAATCGATATCAAGCTTTTTATGAGCAATCAACAAAGATTTCAAGCTCTCTCAAAATTCCCTCATCGGAAAGTTTTTACTACATATCTCCATATCTTTTGGAATCCACGCTTTCAAAAGAAACCGGGCATAAGCATCTAGAGCATTCTGTAAGCCTGTTGAGCTTGAAATCTGTGAAATCGAGAGTGAGCACTACGCAGTCCTTAGAAAGTCGCTTTCCCCGGGAAGTGTCAAATTCATCGGAAATTTTTGATGCATGCACGAATGGAACAGATTTTGTTTGCAACTCATATTTACGCGCAGGAATTACCCCAGAAAATAAAGCAGCACTTCCAGATGATATGCCAAGTCAATCATCGCGTCGAATGACTTTACCGAAACAAAAAATGACTCATCATTCAACTAGAAGTGTTCCCACTAAGCTGGAACTAGGCAAGAATTCGAAATCAACGCCCTATAGCGGAGGGTCCCTTTTTGACAAGCACAGTTCCCCTCAACCTGAATCCCAGACTGTCAACTTTGAAATTCTGAGAAGAACGACGCCCACTATCGTGGTGAATTCAGAAGTTGAGTCTACCACTTTAGCACTGCCAATTGCATGTAATATTTCGCTACCTCGGAGTCAAACCTTTAAGCAAACTTTTAATGGGAACGAAATTTGTGAGATTAGCAATAGTGAAGATTGTATCTTGCACCCTTCGATGAAATCAACCTCACCAGCCGCCAGACCTCCAACTAGAGATAATTACTCTTCTCCCATTTCGGAGTCGAAATCCAAACCAAGGGTTAAAGTGGCCAAACCATTTGTTACTGAAATTACCTCAGGGACTTCTAACGTAAAATTAGGAAGAATATCCAAGTGGTTTAAACGTTTGAATTGAAATCTGAGCTAAAATTCATTCTCAGTAACAGAGTTTATATACAGTGCTCACTTATAATAAAATTCACCAGTGAGCACGGAAAAAGTGGTTAAGGAAAACCCCTTCTTTCTCATCGTACCAAAAACCCAACTCTTGGCGTAGTAGCGTTCAAAAATTCTCAACCAGTTTCACTCCATAGCTCGATTTTTCGTCCGTTGCGGTCTCCTATCCCAACCCAAAGCTTTGATCAAATCCATCAATTCATGAATACTCAAATTTCTGGGGGAGCGATTTGTGATCTCAATATCACTTTGGCCTGCCCAGAGTGCAAAATATTTCCCCCTGATTTGATTGAGAGGTTCAGTGAAGGAGATATTGTTTGCGGCAGTTGCGGGTTGGTGCTCAGCGATCGAGTTGTAGACACCAGATCGGAGTGGAGAACCTTTAGTAATGACGATCAAAATGGGAGTGATCCTAGTCGTGTAGGTGAAGCCGGAGACCCTTTGCTCGAAACGGAAGATCTCAGAACAATAGTTTCCAATGCCCCGGAGAATGTCAAAGCAGGGAGAGAGTTGAGCAGAGCCCAGTCAAAGTCTTTAGTCGACAAAAAAGACAACGCACTAGCTGCTGCTTATTCAAAAATCTCTCAGATGTGCGATGGCTATCAACTACCCAAGATTGTGCAAGACGGTGCAAATGAATTTTATAAGTCAGTTTACGAGGAGAGGCCCTTGAGAAGCAAGTCTCAAGAGTCCATTATGGCCGCAGCGATTTTTCTTGGCTGCCGTGCGGCCAAGGTGGCTAGAACTTTCAAAGAGATTTGTGCTTTAACTAATGTTACGAAAAAGGATATCGGGAGGGTGTCCAGAATAATGCAGCTGGTTATACAAGAGAAAAACGATACAAATCCTGGGGCATACTTCATTATTAAAGATGGCGAGCAAACTACGCAAACTTCAGCCGAGGATCTAATCCGAAGGTTTTGTTCTCATTTGGGTCTCTCCAACAACGTTACGAATGCAGCGGAGCAAATTGCCAGAAAATGTAAAGAATCAGGAATCTTGGCAGGCAGATCTCCAATTACTATTGCTGCCACTGTGATATATATGTCGTGCTTGATTTTTGGAGCAGATGTTACACCCTCCAAGATTGCCAATAAAACCGGGGTCAGCGATGGCACAATAAAAACATCTTTTAAAATTATGTACGAAGACAGGAAAAAATTGATTGATCCAGCTTGGGCAGATAGAAGCAGATTGGATAATCTACCGAGACATTTGAGGGATTAATTTACTAGACCGAGAAGTTCTTATGCGCATACAAAGCGGTGCAGGATAGGTGCTTTTGTGCATAGTTGCGATTACAGCTGTATCGAAACTTGTTACTCATTTTCATTGGAACAATGGTTCATATTCCAGACCACTTTGTGGGCGTCTTGCAACAAAAATTTCAGAAGGCAGTTGAAGATGAAACTTTATTATATAATGGAGATGCTTCAACTACACAAATGCTTTACATTGAATTGAATGGGTCAAGGTATGAATTTCATGTGACTGAGCTACAAAGTCTTCAACATAGACCAGAACTTGGATCTGTTCTGTCAAATCCGTTTAGTAAGCCAGAGCCCGAGCTCACTATTCTTAGCACCTTTGGTGACAATGATGAATTTCGGATCGTTTTGAACAAGTTTCCAGTCGTGCCATACCACTTCATGTTGGTAACGAAAGAGTTCAAGTCGCAAAATACTCCCCTATCCCCAAATGAATTGATGGCAACATTTACCATTTTGAAAAAACTAGCATCTGATGATAAAAACAGAAAATGGTTTTCCTTTTACAATTGTGGACCTCAAAGTGGGGCTTCACAACCTCATAAGCATGTTCAATTCATGTCGTTCCCACCTGGATTTCTGACTCTTGTCGATAAATTGGTTCAGTCATCTGAAAATTTTGTACCAGATCTGGATCATGAGCCTTTGCAGGATAAAAATTTACCATTTGCGCACTTTGTAGCTAAACTTCCCACTAACATAAATGATATAAGTGAGGAGGGGCTTGCTATGACTTTCGTATCGCTCTTACAAAGGACTTTAACTGTTTTGAGAGACAATGACTGTGACCATATATCATACAATTTTTGTGCCACTACAGAATTCATGATGTTGATTCCAAGATCTGGAGGTAAATACAAGGAATTGGGGGTAAACTCCTGTGGGTATCTCGGTCTTGTACTTTGCAAAAACCCTAAACTAGTCAATTTAGTAACAGAAACCGGATTCGAGCATATTTTAGGAGCATTAAGCTTTCCAAACACCACTGGCTTGGCTATTGACGAATATCACTACTAACGTGTGTATATGCAAACCACAAAGTAATTTTTTTTTTAGTTACGCGAAACAGCCAATCAAATTTCTTGGAAACATACTCTCAGTGAAAGTATTCGCACACACTTCACTTTCGCCAACTTTACTACTCTTTGCAATGGCTTCTATTACATCTATCGTCAAAGCTTCTGACTATATTTTGTCCAGACCAACTTTATCAAAAATTGTTTCTCCTCTCGCCAAAACTTTTTGTGCGTACGCCGGATACAGAGAGATGGGCTTGAAGTACGTTTTTAAGAATGTGAATTTTCAGTTAATTAATACTAACATAAAGATTTAATGATTTGATCATGGAAGAAACTCCCATTGCTCAAAAGGCTATATCAAGATTACCAGAGGATCAATTGTATGCTAGGAACTTTAGAATTTTGACAGCTCACCAGTGTGCTTTATCTCATCATTTATTACCTGAGAGCAAAGCAGTTCAGCCCGAGGAGGACACTCATTACTTAATTCCTTATCTTTTGGAGGCCGAAAAAGAAGCTTTTGAGAAAGCTGAGTTAGATAACATCCAAGTTTGATTCAGATGAATTAATTAAAATTTCGATGCATGGGAATATAAGAAATGATGAATACATAAAGAAACGACTAATTGCTGTAATTTTTTACTATGAACTCCATCTATGGTTACACCATCAGAACATACCGACCTTGAACTTTCTGAGTTGCTCTAGTACCAAGAATGTCACTATAGTATGAGGCCCTAGCCTGAAAAACGAGGGCAACCAACCTCGGAACATAAAACCTGGTCCTTCATTTTTGAGAGCGGTTAACAAGATATTGCTGGCACTGTTTGTAGAACCTTTAGCATTCATAATTCTCGTCTTCACAACGTCCGCTGGAGAGCACACTGTCGTTGCAACCAAACCAGCCATTAAGGAGGCAGAAAAATGAGTTGATTTTTTGGTCGGGTCTAAGCCAAGCTGACCGACTAACAAATTTTTGGATATATCGTAAGTCACGACCTGTGAAGCCGTCATCAATACACCTCTTACCAAGTTGGGAGCGAGTCCTCGAAATAATGAAGATATGCCTTCTTCCTTGCTTATCCTATAAATTCCTTCGAGCGCGTTTCTGTAATGTCTTCTTTGCTCAAAAGGTAATGTGGAATCATTTTGCATTCTGATATTCACAACATCAGAGGGATTGCCGACAAACCCCCCCAAAGCTCCCGAAATCATAGACATAGGTAATAAAACCGACGTACGAGGCATTTGATTACATTTCTCTTGATAAGTTTCTTTCATAATTTCATACGCACCAAACCTTACTGTGGAATATGTGGCTTGTCTGAGTAAAGATGCTGTCAATCCAGAGTAAATTTTGAGGAAACCTTCATTACGGATAATGTGATATACCATAGAAAACAAAGATTGTCCCGGCTCCTTAGCTGTTTGCAAGCGGACTTTCGCTAAGTCTAATGGATGTGTAACGAGACAAGCTGCCATGCTTGAGGCGCCTCCATACCAAAATCTAGATATTAGTTTTCGTTGAAGAGAAAAATTTTTCCTGAAACATACGGATAATTCACTTTCTGTTTCTCAGTAGCCATTCTATTATGGATGATTCTATAATGGGTATTCTATAATATGTGAGGGAATCAATCAAGTCTATAGGCTTTTTTCCAAGGCCCGATGGTCTGCCATTTGAAGCAGCCCCGCGCGGAATTGAATGAAAAAATACCCAAAACACCAAAAAAAAAAAAAAAAAAAATACATCTGCAACAAGACACGACATTTCACTTCAGACGTGCACTTATCGACAAACCACAATATTTGCATGCAATTAATGCAACGATTAAAATTTTAGTTATAATTCGATTTAAATCAAAAATATTCTTAAGGCACAAACGTGGAGTAGTAAGCTGAAAGGAAGTGTTTCCAATTCAACAGCAGAATAAATATCTGAGCAGCCACAATGTAGCATTTATCAGGTGGAAAATAGTTTCCTCCTTGGCATCTCGGGGAGTTGCCGCAAGGTTTATGCTGTTTGAGCCCTGAGCAAGAGCGTAACTGCGATTGCCAAGGTATGGTGGGTGAGAGCAAATAATATACAGGAATGCTACTGTCTTTCACGTCGAGCTGACGTCGCGTCGGACCACACTACAACTAAGACCAACAAGATGAGCCGTGCTGAGGTAGACTTACAGATTAGCGTTAAAAAAGCATGCAACAATGATGAGGTACCACCAAAAAGAAAGCATGTCAGAGCATGCATTGTGTACACTTGGGACCATAAGAATTCCCGTGCATTTTGGAACGCAGTAAAAATTCAACCTTTGCAAAGCAATGAAGTTCAATTATTTAAAGCATTGATTATGATACATAAGGTACTTCAAGAAGGACATCCAAATGCGTTGAAAGATGGCTATAGAAATAAGGACTTCTTGTATTCTTTGTCAACAGTTTTTCCAAGCACTTCCAACTACGGATTATTGATTAACCAGTACGACAGGTTCCTTTTGCTGAAGTTGGACTTCCATCGCAATAACCCTGGATTTAACGGAATTTTTGAATACGAGGAATACATATCCTTGCGTACTGTTAATGACCCAAATGAGGGATATGAGTCAATATTACAATTAATGGACTTACAGGATATGATAAATGATTTACAGAAACACATCTTTGCAACAATACATCAATCGCCGAATAATCTATGCAAAGTGAGTGCTTTGGTGCCTTTGATATCTGAATCATATGGTATCTATAAGTTTCTTGTGTCGATGTTGCGGGCAATGTATCAGCAACTTGGTGATGACGACGCTTTAAGTGCTCTTTTTGACAGGTTCCACTCGCAACACTTTGTGTTGCGAGATTTCTACACTGACTGCCAGTCCATCAAATTCTTGACGAGTTTAGTCACAATTCCTCGTATGGCGGGTTCAATTCCAAATCTCAAAATAATGGACGAGTCGCAACGCCCTTTGAATTCAACCGTCTCGAATAATGATTCAGCCACTCAAATCTCAGCACAGCACACAGCTAATGCTGATCAGCCATCTTTACCTCCGCCTGTTGATCTGTTACATTTGCAACAAACGGGTATCTTCAATCAGCAGCAGAATTTGCAACAACAGCAATACGAATTGGAATTACAGAGGCAACAGCAATTACACGAACAAAATCAAAGACAGCAACTTTTCGAACAGCAGAAGAGGGAACAGGAGCAACGTATGTTACAGGAGCAAGAATATTTAAAGCAACAACAGGCAAATTCAAATCATCTGAGGGTGTCTGAATTAGAGCAAGATCTCCTCATTTTCAAAAATCAATTCGACAACGACCAAGCACTTTTACAACAATACGATGGTCGCGTGAAATCATTGGAAATGGAGCTATCCAGTTTCAATGATACGGCTTCCAAACAAATTGCTGCGAAGGATGATCAGATTCGTAATTTAGAAGACCAAGTTGCGAATTGGACAAAGAAATACGAGTCACTCGCAAAGTTGTACTCACAATTACGCCTGGAACACTTGAATTTACTTGCAAAGTTCAAGAAAATTCAACAAAAGATTTCCAGCGCCCAAGAGTCAGTCCTGAAAAAAGAAAAACTCGAAAAGGACTTGAAGGCGAAAAATCTCGAGCTTGCTGATTTGATTAGAGAGAGGGATCGGGCCAGATTAGACTTAGACCGAACGAAAGCTTCCAGAGACGTTGAAGTGGAGAGACTTCAAACAGAAATTCGGGAACTTGGGTCCGAAGCGAAAGATAAACACCAATCACAAACACTGAACTTGAATGCAATTATAACGAGCCACAGGGCGGAAGTCGACAGACTCTCCCAAGAATTAGCTCGTAAAAACCACGAACTCTTGTCAAGAGGTGACATTGTTGCGCTACAGGAAAAGTTGCGGGAGAAAGATACGGATCTCGAAATTGCTCAGGAATCATTAAACAGGGCTTTCCACGAGCTAGAAATTGCCAAAAGTAATCCGCTCCTGAGTCTACTTGATGTGATATTGGCTAACAATGTGCGGAGAATTCAAGACTGCAAATATGAATTTTCTTCACCTTTGCAAGCAGGTAACTCCAATGCGACCCCTGAGTATGTGTTATCAATTGTGGGTTTATGCTCCAACACGGCAACTGATTTCGCACAAGCTTTCAATGATTTTATTGCTAGTGGACCTGATAATTCTGACGAAGCAGTTCATACTAGCATTATTCTTGCAAGTTCTGAACTAACATCGTCAATTTATGATTTGATGCTTAATATGAAAGGTTTGTGGCCTGTTTTGTCATCTGAACAAAAAGAGACATTCACCACAGTCGTGAATGAAGTTTTAAGTCGCGCTGAAACATTCTTTCTGAGCTTAACTTCAGATTCATTGGATGAACTTCAAAACGAAGATGATAAGATTGATTTTGTAATTGATTGCAATGTTCTGCTTCAGCATGTGTTGCAGGAAATCTCGAACTTTGTGGATACCCTTACAAGACATGAATTCACTACCAGACGGAAAAATGACGGTGCCTCAGTTGAACTGGAAATGAATGAAACTGCAGAAGCAGTTAACTTTGCCACAAACTTTCTCGAGAATCTTTTGCTTAAAGTCAACGATGGAGACCATATACAGGTCCATGAACTAATTTTGTCTGCAGCGTTAGCAGTGACTAAGGCAGTAGCGGATTTGATTATTGCTGCCACTAATTCCCAGAACGAAATTGTGAATCGAAACAAAGGCGACAATACGAAAATTGAATTCTACAACAAGAACAGCAGATGGACGGAAGGCTTATTCAGTGCGTCGAAAGCAGTCGCAGCTGCCACGAATATCTTGATTCGGACTTCGGACGGAATTTTGAGAGATGAAAATTCCCATGAGCAATTGATTGTTGCAAGTAATGAGGTCGCAGCGTCAACTGTTCAGCTTGTTGCAGCCTCTAGAGTGAAGGCCAACTTCGTGTCGGAAACCCAAAGTACTCTTGAAATATCTTCAGCGAAAGTCAATTCTGCATGCCGAGCATTGACTCATCAAGTCCAGCAGTTAATCTCTAAAGACGAAGAAGAAAGCTCTTTTGATCTTAGCAAGCTTACGACATACGAGGGTAAAACATTGGAAATGGAACAACAAGTTCAAATTTTAAAACTCGAGAACTCTTTGTCACTGGCCCGAAAAAAGCTAGCAGAGATCAGAAAGCATGGCTATAGAGACGACAATTCCGAAGACGAAAGCTAGGCAAACTAATTACATTGGGATTATATTTCGTTTCAATGAGTTCAGCATATATGCGTCTTTGGAAACACTACTCCCGCTGGAGATCATTTTAAATTCGTATGTAAAACAAATAAGCACAATACAACCTTCTGAATTATCAATGGCGTATAATTTGTAGTACAATGTATAATCCTCTCCACAGTCAAATAGTATCGCATCTAACATTATTTTCAACAAATCAAAGTCATGCTGTAAAACAATTCAAACAACCGTGACAAAAGGTTTCGTACCCCTTCCCACAATCTTTCAAACCAAATTTATGTAGTGTTCTCATTTCAAACATTATAATTTAAATCATTTTGTCGCACTTATTTGAATAGTTTTAAACAAAACTATACACTATCGTTTAATACAAAAAGATACAAAAGATTTACCCCGTTAAAATACATCATATTTATTATTCGCGAATATTTTGACCAACGATTCAGCCGAAGTTGACTTAGGGATAATTGACCTGGGATCTACATGCCTGTTACGCACCTCTGACGGCCCCAATATCCTAAACAAGACCAATCGAACTATAATTCTTCATGTCGCTTATGCACTAATGGTGTAGTACTTGCTTCTAGAAATTTCAAAGCGTAGATTGCGAAAATTCCACTGGGCTAAATCGTACCCCTTTACTGCAGGTGCGTTTGTCAGACATCGTACGACTGCCCATAAAGTCCGCACCTTTTAAAATACTCGTTACGAGTTTCGCCTAAATTAAGATTATCTTCTGCTCTACTCTATGTGACTTCGAAGTAAGATGGGGTGGGCTATAGAACGAAGAGTATTTAAATGCTAGCAAAACCACGACTTGAGCCACAGAGGAGCAATAACGAGGTTTGTTTCGCCCAACACCCACGCGAGCTATTACTGCAGTGTAAGCACTTAGCTTAAAGAACACGACACTTCACGGCATAACACTGTCTCATCCAAAAGCATTGCTGGCATATATGCTCACTGACTTCCGTGAAAAGCCTCAAATTGAAGCTCCATAAATCTTGCAGTAGTTCTACCCCAAATAATGCCAAAAGTACTCTATTTTAAACTTTCGGGCTTTAAAATATTCGCCCATCCGGTCGCGAGTAACATCAATAATATTTTCCCCATACATTGCATCCTGGGTCGGGATATTACCACCTTTGTAGGTAAATCATCCTGCTGGAAAAAGACGTGAAGAAAAAATGATTCGCTGATGGAATAAAAATTGCATGCTTATAGGGTATAATAATTACAAAAAAATGAAATGCATCCATTGAAAAATGTAACACATTTTCAAGAGCCAGTTTACCTTAACAGGCATCAAATTAAAAAAGGGTACTTACTTGTACAACAGAGCGAACAACCTTATAAAGCGAAATCGATGGTGCTGTGCCGTAGTTCTATAATAAACTCTTGTAACTTTACTCAATAAATATTGGGGTATACCTTCTGTGTCTGGTGTAATTCTGCTTTGCATTCTGGATTAATTCCTGACTAAGTACAAGAACTCATTTATCATAGACTTTCAATTTGTATAGTTGTAGCAATGCTACTCAACACTGGGTAACACAACCCTTATATATGATCTTACCGGCACTAATTTATATATCTAGAATAGACAGAGAAATATTGTATCCACACATTAGACCGCTATAACTGCAGCATAACAAACTGATACCAACTGTTAGGAAGTGCGGCGTACACTTGCATTCGCTAGTATAGAAATCAATTCATATTAACTTTAACTTGGTATAAGTCATAGTACTCACATAACGATCCATCGTCTCAGAAAAGTTTTTGTGATACTAGTCTCAAGGGTATCAAACAACGCAGTTGGTGCCACTACCCTTATAAGTGCTTATTCAAATGCAATGGGCGGATGGTCATTTGTAGCCTGATAAGTTTTCGTTTTTGATTTAGTGGTACTAGTAAATGGTTAGCTAAAATGTGCCACCGGGCTTCCATTGACTTCAAAGAATACTTGACGTCATCTCAGCTAAAACTATTAGTTCTTTTCTAGGCGCTGCCGTGAGTGCTGCGCCTACGTGGGTCGTTCAAAGGGACTACTGACTGTTCCGGTTATTGCGGGCGTAATGAATTTAACTGAAAGTATGATTTCATTCTCCCAATTATGTAACAGTTAGCCATAATTCTAGTAATCAATACGTCAAATTCTTCATCGCGTTTGAAAGAACCGAGCAATCCAATAACGAATCAATGAAGAGTTTGTCATTGTTTTAGCATGCATATCAGTGTTTAGCATACATATTTCGATTTTACGGGATATATTTTCGCAGGCCGAAATTTCAGTATGCGTTTTGTCATGCGCTAATGGGATGAACTAGGGAGCACCGACGTAGTTAAGAAAATATAGTTCTCACTGTTTGTATTGAATCAGGAACTAAATCAGAAGGACCTAACAATGAAATGAATCATATTCCTGTAAAAGCCACGTACAGCAAAAATATGAGTCCCACGTATTCCAAATGTATTCATTCTAATGCTGTAAAGTCATGTAAACGAAAAGTTTATATACCTTCGCACATTCATTAAAACCAGATGTGGGCAGTGCTCTGTTTGGCACCTAGTTTAAGTCATTTTGTCGGAATAATTTCACCATCTTTGGCGGTTAACATTGCGTCCTAGCTTCAAATCCCGGTTAAAGAGTTGATTTTATTTAAAAAATTACACAAGAATAATCCTCTGGTAGACACTTAGTCTAAGTCATTTTGTCGGATTAATTTGCTAGCTTTGGCGCACTAATTTGCGTAGTTTCAAAGAATCCTATTAAGTAAGAGTGTCTGATTTTTCGGGCATTGAATTAATGCGTCATAAGAGTTGGGTTTTGTGTAAAAAATTACACAAGAATAGGAAAAGTGTAATCCCTGGCGAGGTTGTTTTTGAAAGGATCATATCATCACTTTAAACGTATCTGCGCAGAGGAATATTGCCATTTCATTCAATCGTGTCATCGAAAGCTATATTCGGACCAATGCGGCAAAGTACTTCACATCAAGAAAATACAGTATCAGGGCAAGACGATATCGTCCTAGAATTAATAAACGAAGAATCACAGGAGCCCTTAGATACAAATTTATCCATACGCCAATTTTTGACTTTTGTTAGCTTTGCGTAGAGGGGTGTTAGTATTGAATTCTAACCACTATGAAATTTGTATTGTGAATGACTGTGCGTGAAAGTGGAGAAGCTAACAACTTGCATCATTCTAAAAACATATTAGACACTGCTAGTACCTGCAGCGCGCAAAGGACCCGATTAATCCTTGCGTAGTATTGATAGGACGAGTGATTGTTGGATGTTACAGAATAATTATATTTAGCGACCGGTGTAACTGACACGCTGGTCGATCACTCTAAAAACTAATTTCACGAAGCTTAATTCATGGCTCTTGTCATGAATCGTGTGAGGCAAGCTACGCTTTCCATAAAGTCGGGTTGAGGAAACTTGTTGTCAGGTCAAATGATATCATTCTTTTCACATTTGTTTTTGAATTGATTTGACATGTTTCAACGCCCGTACTTGGCTTTACCTAAATCAAATGGTAAATATTTATACTTCATCATATGTTGTATTTGCCTCCTCATTGTCAATGCAAACAAAATTATAAAGTACATGACAAGTATGGGCCAGAAAACCGGGATATCGAAAATAGGGAAAAACGAAAGTATGAGAGATACTGAAGTGGCTGCGGTTCCTAAGAGCCAGAAATTGAATTCGGGGAGCTTTCTGATGAATGGACGGAATTCATCATCTTGTTGTTCATTTTCATTTGCACCTTCTTCAAGTGACAGTGCTCTCAGTTCTTGTTCCAACGAAGGATCAAACTTCGGTGTCAAGAAGGAAAGGAACAAACTCAACAAATTTATGGCCAAAGTGTAGCAAATTATGTACCAACCTTGTACGATTAATATTCTTACCAAGAAAAGGGAAAGTAACGTTGCAAACCCAATCCAGCGGGGAAAGACGTAGGGTACACTTTGATCAATTAGTTTTTGAAACGTTATTTTGAGCTTCCGGTAATAGTTAAGGACAGAATTGTCAGCAAAATCCATCATGGGCTTGTCTTCAGTGCTTGTAAATTCTTATGATTTCTCAGAAAAATTTTGTATCGTGCATATAACCTTGAAGGCATCAAGTGTACGGGTGTATCACGTACATTTGGACGCTAGTTTTAATAATGAAAAGACTGTTATGTTTTACCTGGTTTCTTTTTTTTTTTTAATTTTGGTCTGGGCCATTACAAGAATGTAAGGTCTAGAAACTTCGTATAAATTGCAAGCAAAGAGTATTGTGTTGGTAACTGTATTGCCGCATTCCGCAACGAATCATTCGCGTTCAAAAAAGGGGCTGTTTGTTTGCATTTCAGAACCGCGTAAGGATACATGCCAACGTAAAACTCGCGTGCATAGCTTCGTCCACTATTATATATATAGCGCGCTGCCCTGCTTTAGATTGGGATTTCTCCTACCATAAACATCCAATTTGCGAGCTCTTATCGCGTCCACTCCTTTACTTATCTCCATTTCAATTATCATCAATGATCTTCCCATTCGCTTCTTTGTTGGCAGTAGCATCTGTCGTCAGTGCTATTCCGTTCAAGAGATTTGACAACGGGACAGTGGAAGGAACAACATTGAGTTCTCAAGATTCCACCATCACTATTGATAAGTACATTACCATCACCTTACCATCGAGCACCATGACTGTTGCCGAAACTGCGACTAGCGCAATCTCTATTGCTAAAGTTGAAGCAGCTAACGAAGGCGTTAACCTCTCGGACCACATGACAAGTACCGAAGGGGTGCAAGTTACTCCAACATCCGAGTCAAACCCGAAGGAAACTGCTGAAGCTGAACCAAGCCGCACTTCGTCAGACGAAGGTACTGTTACGTCGACTATAACCAGCGTTATCACTGTCACTAATGCTAATGGTGAAGTAACCAAAGTTCCTGTTGCTACGACTGATGGAAAAGATACATGTGAAGCTTCTACCGTTACTGTTACTGTTACCGAAACTCCCGAGAGTGTCTCTCCTGTTGTCAATACTCAAATTACCCTGGTTCCTGTCACTGCTGAGTTTACTGTCGGTGACACGACAACCACGTTGACTCAATATGTTTCAGTTACTGTCGAGCAAACATCAATGACAACATTGGGCTCTTCTACAATTGCTCCACTCTTTACCTCTTATTCGAACGGTACTGCGGATCACCCCAGTGCCAAGAGAAGCAATTTGTTCTACGCTTTTTAAACTAAGTGAAACCCTTAGTTTAGGATGAGGAATTAATGGTGCTGTGCACTCATGAAACTTCACCACGAAGGAATCCTTTGGTATTCCAATCATTTTGAAAATTGCGTGGCCTAAATTTAGAATACGTACAATATTCAATTTTTTTTTCTTTCACTTCAGCTGTAGGTGTTTTTTCATAGCTATTCAACCTGGCGGTACAGGATTGTTCGAGCCACACTAGCAAAATCATACAAACCAAAATTACTGAAGGTCTAAAACCATTCGCACAGTCTTTCAAACCAGTTGTTGCAACTTTTTAGGCTAAATTTTATTAGGATTCAATATCCTGAAATTTTGATCCTGGAGGACTGTCTCAGATGCACCACATC
>NLAK01000184.1:0-12226 GCA_002370295.1 Metschnikowia bowlesiae | reverse complement strand
AACTAACACTACGATCACAGCCATCACAGACTAGAGACTGTTGGGGAGAAGGCCGAGTCGCAAAGGATGAAAGATATAGCGAAAGCTTATTAAAGGCCTGGCGGATTACTAGTGGTATGTGATTTCTGAAGTACTAATAATGCAGGCTAGGGCGTGGAATATGGGTTACTCGAGCTTTTCTGACAGGATTCATGGTGACCTGAGGTACTGTGCTACAACAAACCTCTGTNGGCTAGGGCGTGGAATATGGGTTACTCGAGCTTTTCTGACAGGATTCATGGTGACCTGAGGTACTGTGCTACAACAAACCTCTGTGAACCTCTCCTTTGTAGACAAGCCCAAGTGAAGCCTTTAGAAGATACACATGATTCTCCAGAAGGAAAATTTTGAACTGGGAGTGACAATCTGCAAAGCTGGGATCGTTGGCGCAATTAACCCACAGAGGTGTTCCCGCCCAACACTCCCACGGCGATGGGATTATCCCGCCCTGTCAAGAATTTCGAAACGGGACGGTACAGAGCAAATGAGTCTCAATAGGGTTATAAAACACGGCGAAAGACTCTGCAAAGCTGCGATTGTTAACATGGAAAGGCACTACACGGGGAAGATCATGTAACAATCCGCAGGAATGAGAGTACTCACGCCATGTGATAACCTTCAAAGGTGGTATTCTCTACACGGTGTAAGGAACCGCGCAGCTGCGATTGTTAACCCCGATAAGAACCCACTGAGGTCAGACCGTGGAGCAATACTACTGTGGAGGGAAAAATACTGTGGTCTTAATTTCTAGAGATGGGATTGCGAGAAAGGTGAAAACAACCTCAGGGAATGAACATGGTGGAAAGATGTGTGGCTGGTGAACGGAAACGTGAAGTCCGTGACAATAACTTGGCCATTGAAATATCATTTCAAGATGAGATTGTTGACACCAAGTAGTGAACCCCCCCTGGTGAGACTCTGAACGTTCTTTATTGGACCTTTAGAGCTGGATGGAATTGTGATAGGTGGTGACCTTGGCACCAAAATTAATTGTGGAGCATGGCTACTCTGGCCGCCGTGGAGCCTTCAGAAAAGCAGAGTAGCCCTTATACCACTCTCCGGCCCGCACTATGAAGACCGACGAAACCAATAAGTATATAGTTAACAAGTAGCTCAATAAAATACATCAACTGGAATTCTCAGTTACTGTATTCCGGAAAAGTCTGACCCAGTTGGCAAGTCCTGAAGATTAAGCTTATAGGTGACAAACCTTCACACACACAATCACCGGAATTCATGCCAATGTCACGAGGGACTTTAGGGCTGCTCCATTCATTTCCAGGTCTACGATAGCGAATTTGATTCTGTACTTGGTGTCCGTCCAACTTAATTTGTGAAATATTGAAATTGCCGTATTCTTTGACAGTATGAAATACTCATGCGGTTACATTCGTAGTGACGACTATTACTTTCCTTGTATGAATTCCCCAATGATCCGCAAAGAAAGGGGGCCAGCGAGAGATATATAGAGAAACAGGCCAAGACTACACCATCACTTTATGTTACTTCGAAAAAGTTCCAATCGGGCTGGTCTGCTGAGAAGCCCAAGTATGCCTCGGACCGGCATGCAATATGTTACAATTAGTGTTTCAAGTCTGAGTATAGAAGAAACTTATCGGAGTGCGATAAAAATCAGTTCTTGCCGAGTGCTGGCGATACCGACCCCAAATTTGCACCCATGAGTTGTGCACCACACAAAGTGGATACGTCTCATACTGCACGATTCAAGGTGCGGTGATACTGCACTTGCATAAGCGGTGCAACACACTGACTTAAGTTTTAATATTGCTGTTGACGTTGCCTTTAATCAGTAATAGACTATTTATGAAAAAATTGCCAAGTCTAGAAAGAATCTTGGATCAAACCCATGTGAATCACTGGGCCACCGGCGCTGAGCGCGACTGACTTTGCAACCTACTAAATTGCGACCACCAAATATGTACATTTGTGGCCTCAGGCTCAATAAAGCAATGTCCCTATTTGTGTGGTTTGCCTGCCTACCCCCTAAAACTCTCACTACATTTGTGACTTTTCTGAGAATCCCTACTACCACTTCTTCTTTGATTCACCATCCCCAAGTAAATTGAATCAAATCTGACCAATCTAAGACTCTGGCATTTCTCTGTGTTCCTACTCCCGTTCGTGACTGTGCCCTTTCTCGCCATGAACAGCCTTGACCAAATCTTGCGTGGACAGGAAACTCCAGACTTTGAATGCTCCAGTTCTGGATATGAAACCACCATTTTTACCCCGTTGAATCGATCCAGTTTTTTTTACCCCAATGAGTTGACTTATCTGGCTACTAGCCTGGTGGTTCCGAATCACGTTGACCTCAGTAACTCCAAAAGTGCTATAAGCTTCTCTGTGCTCTCACGAGAGCTTTGCACTAAACTCTGGGGTCAACTCAAGGTTAAAAGGACCAACTACGAACGGTTGCCTCAATTTGATGAAAAAAGCTTTACTAGTGGCAGCCTTGTTGCCCATGAACTTTGCATCAATGCACAAAAACCTTTGAGGAATTATTGCGAGCAGGAACTATGCCCCATGGTGATTTATCAGAACCTGATATCTGAAGAGCCTCCCATGGACTCGCAACTATACTCGATGGAAGTGGAGACTACGCCCAAATCCTCCGCTGTGAAGAAAATCAAGGGGTCTTTGCGGGAAAAGCTTAGACATGCCCCCTCTAAGAAGCAGTTGAATATTAGTACTCAAGACACTCACGCTACAAGACGCTATAAGAGGGTCCGTGAACTGGTCAAAGAATTCTGCAACTCGTGCTTTCACAGTTGCAATAGGAAGTCTCACACTGAAAGTAACTCTGATGACGGACTCTCTAAGCTTTGGCGGGAGTATAACCAAGCCTATTCCGACGCTTTGAATGAATCTTACAAAGGCTTGGACGAGCTTCGGGCCTGCTTTATCTAGAATATTGAAAAAGTAAAAACAAATCCAACAGATAAAGATCATTAGTATAGAATTGTATATAAATGGTCAAGTAAGCGTTTAGAGTAGTCAATCAGTAGTAAACAGTTGATTGGCAGTGTAAATTTGGTACATTTTCTGCCATTTCGGCTGCAGTGATGGGAGAAATGTGGGACAGGAGGATTGCATGGACCAAGTTAGCTTGGAAGTGTGCCAAGAAGCCTTTTTCAAGGTTGGTACTGAAATGACAAGAAAGGTTGCGACTTTCTTGACACATGAATTCATAAAAGTCCTGGAAATAGGAGATTTAACTTTGAAGGTTTTTAAAGACATGAGCTACGTCAGATACAAGGTTGGAGATTTCAGAAGGGGAGTTCAATAAAGAGAATTCAGGTGCCCTTGAATGAATCCCACTCAAGATATGGGTTTGGACACATTGCTTAGAAGGTAACACTATATAGATACACTTAAAATCTACCAATGCCCTGACTACTTAGTCACTCGTATCGATATTGATTTGTTTAGGAATATGATCAGGTTCCTGCTAAACGCCAATTCCTCTCTATTCAAAGAAGAGACCTTCATGCTTCCTTGGATTCTCACGGACCAAACTCAAAAGAGGATCGCTCAACTGAAAAGGAAAGAGGTTTAACGAAAAAACTTAACAATACCAGGCTCATCTAAGGCCTCGATATTCAGTGGAATGAGTTTCTACTACCGTGTTTCTGATTTGGTCCTGGAAGGGAGTTACGTCATCCAATCTGGCAAGAATAAGTAGAGATGGTTCATCTAATTACAAAGGCTTAACTGATATCTCATTGAACTGCCCTCACTAAGCCTTTGTGTATTCGTGAGAGCATTTCGCATCTCTCGGGCTTCAAATTCCCATGATCTTTGCATCATTCAAAAAAAGACACCAAATCAGGCAATCGGGGCTGTTTTAACGTTTCATGTCTACATAGTTATATTCAACTCTTCTAGGGCTGAACATTTCATAACATGTTGCGGAATGTATTCCTAGGATGGAGCCTCTGGGTGGCTTGAAGGTTCAATTGAATAACGGCAGTCAATTCGTCATGCCAATGTTTTAATTTTGGGGTCCCGGACTGGTTCGAGTGGAACCCTGGAAATTGTAACACGTCGCATGGAGAAAAGGGAAATTTGAAGGTATGAATTGCTCGGAACTGACTTGTAAGTAATTGTTGAGCCGTAATTGAATGAGGTGGAATATTATATTTGCATGAAAACCCTTCATCTTGAGGTGAAGTAGAAGAAAGCCTACAAGAAGTATCCCAGGCGCTGGAAAGGCTGCCCTACAAGGTAGCCAGTACGTTAGCGAAAGTACCCTTAAGCCAATAAGCGACTTTTTTCTTTTGTTCAGTTCTTGCTGACGTACGATCTGACATACTTATACAACTAAACTCTTCTTTTAGCTTTCACTACACTAAAAGTTGTCTCTTTTCTAAATGATACTTGAATACTGAGCAAGAATGTACCGTCACTTTCAGTCAACATACATTATATCATTCCATGAACATCCTGTTCCCTACCTAAATCTGTACTGGAAATGACACTAGGATCTTCTACTAAATCTTCACACAGGAAAACCTCCAGATGTCATCCCAAAGTATCTCTCCCTTGGACTTCTCGGAGCAACAGCATAATGAAATTGCTGTCAAGGCATCCACTACAAGAGGGAAAATTGAAATGTTTTCCGAAAATAATCCCATGAATAAATGGCAGAGACCTGGGCCTGGCTAATCAATTCTCGCAACTACAGGTAAGGTTTGCCTGTTGGCAATTGAGAATTAGTGTCTTGCGGTCACAACATGACACTTGACTGCAGACAAAGGCTGAATTTGTTGAGCGTGCATCCTTACGCGGGCATAATCTGGTTCTTTTGTTTCTTTTGCCTTTAAAAGAGTCTCGATATGAGGGTCATAGGCATCCTCTTCGGAGTCTAGGGCATCTGTTGAACTACGAAATGTGCGAATCTGTAAGTGCGCGCACTTACAGTACAGGGTATATACAGCACTGCGTGAAAGACACAGGATTGAGCGCAGAGCTACCACATTTCTAGTTACATGATGCAGCTGAAACAGACGCAGGCCAAAGGGGTACACTTTGGCTGCAGAAGATGAAACACGAACGCAATTGTATCATGCATGCCTGCTGACAAATGATGCACTTAGCATGCAAGTCGTGTTTCAGGATTTCCGTGGCGGATACGAGGTGCCCGGAACTGGAATATTTGTGATTCCCGCTCTACTTTGATGATTATCAAGAGAAGAGAGAACCGGAACCCCTAGTATAGAAAGATGCAGATAAGGAATAAAGAAGTTGACAGAGATCACAGAATATATCCAAGACTTGCAACTGGCAGTAACTGCTCACATCACCGATGCTCCCAAATACGAGACTGTATATGACAACGCTCAACAGCATCTTCATATTTACTTCTCAATATACTCATGATAATATATTCCTGGCAACACTTCACCAGGGGTTTAGTGATTGACCGCTCAGAATCAATACGGTCTTGTCAAATCGCGCTCCCGCTGCTCTATTTTTATCAGACTGAGCGGACTGACTGGGTCTAGCACACGCTCGACTGGCTCTGTCACATGCTCCACATGCCGACTCTCGAAATTAGGACCAGATGGCTTATCTGCACTCCTGAGGTACGGGTCGCACCTCGGTACTGTGATGTACGGATGTAGCTCACCGTGCAACAGAATTGGTTGAAGGCCTAAGTCTGTATGCACACTCTATTCCCGAGCTTAGTGAGAAGGGATTGAACAATAGTTCCCATTCTACCTCCTGATTGCGCAGTTGCCATGACGACGGCGCAGCCCTACAACGGGCTGCGGTTAAGGAAGTCCCCTCTCCATTGCTTGAGAAAGTGTTAGTTTTTAGCCTATGCATCAGTAAATTGGATATACAGGGGCATGCAGCTTTGTGCCACAAGACCGCCGACCATGGTTTTGGCGTTTGGGGAGCTTTCATATGTGACTCCTTCCCAAAAGTTGCACATGCCCGCAGCCACCAAAAGTCATGCCAATGTCACGTGGGACATTAGAGCTGACACGTTTAGCTCACGTCCTACTCACGCGTTAATAGGAAGGAACCGCAGCCCCAAGGGTAATCAATCAGATAAGGAAACAAGCTTAGTGCTTTGGGGAGACCAGAAATAAGAGAAGATTACCGAAGTTCCAACATTAAAGAAGTTAGATGTCATCTTGATAACTACACCACACTATGAGAGTGTGTATCACAAATCTCAAAATCCTGTATATAATATTCGTGAACTTTCCACATCTGAGCATCATATTAGTCCAGAAACCACTTGACAGCTTTTTGAAATGAGCACTTGGAGACAGGTTTGTTTCACAACGACAGCGCATGTACATCCCTAAGAGCCAAGTTTCACCCTTTTTTGTCGTTCACTCACTGATTTACGAACCTCAGAGTCCACCAACTCGATGGTGAAATGGTTGCGCCGCCAACATACCAACAAACCCGAGAATGATTTCTTTTAGGCTTATGATTTTTGTGGCGGTACCCTTTCTGATTTTCATTTTGATCTTCTGTACCAAGCAATGCTCTTTGGAAAAAACTGCGCTCGTACGCATATCTTTTCTGGCAGAAAATTACCAGGTACAAGGCCTAGCTGGATTCCCCCAGGCAATTGCAAAAAGTTCTCCCAGGGACGAGTCGAACGTCCGATCGCAAGATTCCTATCAATTACAGTCTTGTGCCTTACCAGCTTGGCCACCGGGAGGTGATTGGAATTGTTAGAAAAAGTTTCCTAATCATGACACCAAGGTATCCCGTCCGGATAAAACCCAAATTTTACCTGTTATGTTCCACTTCTGTGCCTTAATTCTTACTCCCGCTGTATTCAAATGGGTGTTTCTCTTTTTCCTCAATCCCTAGAGTTCCTCGTCTATTCTAGGTTCAACACATAGTATGATAACATCAGAGCACAGCAATCCGTTTATATATTTAAAAGAGATTTTGGTGTCCCTAAATTTTATGACAAGGGTAGGCGTCAAAATTCGTAGGACAATCCACATACTCCGCTCTTGTCATGAATCGGCTAGGTCTTTTTTCTGGTCTACTGCCCGATTCGGAACTCCCAGCCTTTTTCATCAACTACAGGTGTGACAGCTGATGAGACAACCTAAATTGTTCCCTCACACTTCAATTTGCTCTTCTCACTCTTTGTGTTGGTTCATTTGGAATTTGTAAACGCTTTTTAGCTCTCCTTTTGTAGCGGCAACTTTGAATATTCTGAATGTCGCTTTTCTTTCCTCAGATAACGAAGTCAGATACGAGCTTGAATCTGTTTCATCGGGCAAGGCCTTAACCACTTGACCAAAGACACCGCTTTGGCTTCCATGGGCATCGCCCTCGGTTTCTGCCTTTCTTGTGATACTGGGTCATTCTGGTGTAATCTGGTGTATTAATTCCAACTGCCCTGATGTTTTCTTGATTAGGATTTTTACACTATCCTGTTACTTTTGACTAGCCCTCTGAAGTCGCCTGGACTTTTGGGCACGTGGAACTCGGGAGAGCACTTTTTCTTGAAATTGCGCTCCAGGATATACACGATATCAAGGGTGCAATGTCAAATATCGATAAGGTGAGGGTCTGGCCTGTGGATGCAAACACCAAAAAAGACTCGAACCTTTTACGTGATTTTGCCTAACAGCTAGAAACCCATGGAACAGAGCGTTGGGCACTCGACAAAGTGATCAGTGGATCAAAAGATAAAGCATTGAATGTGTTGCCGAATAAGCAAGTCCAGAGTTTAATACTACAGCCCTGCTAGCACCAAACAACGAATGCTTAACATGGATGGTGCATGATTTACGTTGTGTGGTACTCCGCTTCAGACTGATCAGCGTGTAGAGTTATTAGTCTAGCCAGACAACCACGGCAAAATCGTAAAGGTCATGAATCACCTACAACAATGGTGGAGGGGAATAGACTTTCGTTCATTATTGACATGAGAATCAAGTCGAATTAGTACATAAGGCTATTATCAAAGAGCACGTCAATTTCACACAGAGTTATAACTTGGGTTTGCACTCTTTCACCATTATTAGCCGGAATTCCCGCATCCACTTTACTCTGGGTGATTTATTAGACGAAAGGATAACGTCAAGGTTTCTACGATGGTAGGGTGGTGTATCCTATAAAAATTTCCTCTATTCCGTTTCGGGATCCCAGTGAAAATAGTCGTCCACAATTTAAGGAAAGATTACTTTTACATTGCTTATATTTTCTCTTGCAATTACTAGCTAAGTATTTTTTTTAGGCGACCTTTCTCGAGATTGCCACATGTTTCCTCGAACTTAACTACTTCCTGCCACTGCATTTAAGGAGTGATTTCTGGGAGACCTTTGCTCTCTGGTTTGTCCTCATGGTAGCTCTTCTTGCCAAGTTTCAAAATCCCGTGGTGTAGCCGAGGCTCAATACCGATACGCAATCCCACCTCTAAGGGTTCGCAATATCCTCACAATCCATAGGCTCATTACCGATACGCAATCCCACCTCTAAGGGTTCGCAGTATCCTCACAATCCATAGGCTCATTACCGATACGCAATCCCACCTCTAAGGGTTCGCAGTATCCTCACAATCCATTGGCTCATTGGGGTTCATTACCGCAAGGCTTTCGGAGCCACTATGCGAACTTGCCAGAAATCTCGAGTCACTCCAGATCTCACTTTTTGCCTGCAGTTTCAGTTAGTAGTCAGTATCAGTCCCCCATAGCAATCCCAAGACAGATCTTTTTCAATTTTCTCATTATTTTTTTTCATGTTTTTTGTTTTCTTATTCTTTCTTTCAATAGCTATGACCATTCAGTGGGTAGCCCTCCATCAATTGGCATGGCCATTGTCAATCATTATGGAGTGGCTTTCCCACCGTGGCTCTTGTCATTGTGAGTCAGGTTCAGTGCTAATTCAGTGTAGATCCCACTGAACTTTTCACGGGCCCGGCTCACTTCCTTGTAGACCGCTTTGATGCGGTTGAACTTTTGCAGAAGCACTAAGTACGCCTCCAACTCAATACACCTGTCCAAAGAGCCCCGCTGGCTGTCGGCATTTAGACAGCCAATGATAGAGTCTGCTTCACTCTGGGTAAGTTCCTTACGGCCAAGAGTGTGGACCCATACATTGTGGAATTGTTGCTGGTACAACTCCTTGATATTGCAAGCCTCGGCATGCTGGCGGATCACCTCTATCAAGCCCTTAGTGAAGCCAGCTTCGATCTTGCTGATACTCTCCACTGCATTCTGCTCCATCTGGCTCATGATGTCGAAGTCGTCCTTCAACTTGGAGAGGCGCCGTTCATAGTCCACCAATTTATGGTCACTGTTGGCCAAGTCGGTGCATATCTTGACAAACACTTCGCCAGTCGCCTGGAGATTTTCCATGAGGGCGAGTATGAAGGCCTCAATGCGATTATGGATACTAAATTGTGCCAAGAACTTCTTCTTGTAAAGGATCATTAGTTCATCTTGGCCCCGAATGAGGCCCTGAAGATGTGCAATTTGCCTGGATCCCAAAGTTGGAGCCTGCTCATTTGGCGTTACTCCAGAAGCTAGAGTGGGCAGGCTTGCAAATCGCACCTTCTTTTGTTGCACCTCCACACACACCTCGACTTGCAAGGATTGCAAGTACTGGTCCAATACATTTTCGGTATTGGACTTGCGAAGAAGCGTCATCTCGATGGAGAGGCATTTCAACTCAAACTTTCCGTCAAGTTGTGGCACCAAGAGGGTCTCCATTTCAAGCGCGAGCCACAATTGGCTTTTGGGTTTGGGGAGCCACGAGTCCAATTCCGATGCTGTTTTGACTGGTAAAGCCGGCACTAACTTCTTGACAGTGCAAAGAGAGTTGCTGGACTTTACCACACTATCCCCCAACTTCGTGGAAACAACAGCATTGCCAGTACAACATTTCTGGGCTTTGTTTTCAGCACCTGACTTTAGTGCCACTCCAATAACTTCTCCCAACTTCCTGTCTATGGTCGCCTGGCCATATTTACCCAGCCTCTGCTCGGCAGTAACAACAGGACCCGATTTTCTAGGCTCCTTGATCAAGTGCCTTTTAGATAAGCCCTGGTCAGCCTCTCCAATGACCTCTTCAATTTCCTCAATGACCTTATCGCCATGGCCAGCAATGGAGTTTCGGAGGGTCAGCCCGGGCGAGATCAAGTCGGCCGCAATCACTGGGTGTTGTGGAAGCGGCGATACCAAGAGTGGGGTGTTCTCCACTGTCGTTTTCACAAACGGCAACGTGGGAACATCATCGTTCAAATAAATCTTACCTGAATCAAATAAGCTTGGAGCACTGGTAGTGTTGTCCAGCCTTGCCGTAGCCTGCCCACCCGTGCCAGGCTCTTTAACCACTAAGTTTTCGTGCTTCATCCATGTTAAAGGCCCAGTACTTACAAAAGTACTGTTTTTGTCACTAAAGGACTGAAACTTCAGCATATGCTCCTTGAAATCGCCCACGAGCATGGTGCGATACTTGGCGAGCACGCGCTCCTCGTCGAGAAGCTCGCTATCCAAACGGGTCAGCTTGCAGGTATCAGTTTCCCTTGCCTTAGCAGGCCGTAAAAAATTCACCAAGTCCGCGTCCACTGATTTGAGGCCAACCCGACTTGCAAAGACCCGGAATTTGCACACGGTGCGACTCGCGCCAAGACGATGCACTTTGCGGCCCGCCACCGGACACTCGGACTGACTGCACACTGGGATGCGCTGAACATAGCAGGCATTGTGGAACTTTATACGCCGCAACTTGCAGAGCCACTTGCTCCATTTCTTGGTGGCCTGGAAGCGGACCGCGTGCTGGTTCTCCTGTCGCTTAAGGTTCTTAGGCACAGGTTTACTGGAGGGCGCGTTTTCGCACCCAAATCCGGGCGCTGCAGGCATTTCCTTCTTGAACATGGCAATGCCTTTGGGCAGCAACAATTTTTTGATTTTCTCACTCAAAGATCTTTTGGGCTTAGCCCTTAAAGTGCCTTCGCTGGATGCATACTTCAGCGCTGCAACAAAATTATTGCACCAAGCATCCAACTCTGGGGTCGCTTCAAGGCTGTCTTCAAAATTGGACACGCCTACTATCTTCTGGGTGCTCCTTGCCGTAGTTTCGTGAGTGGGGTGAAGGCCCAGGCCAATACACGAGGCAGTAAGCAGTAAATCGCCCCGCTCACAAAAAACCATAGTGGGCTCTGATCCCAGGGCCGACTTGAAATGAACGATTGGGGTCGCTCCCTGCCTTTGGCAGAGACCCTCCGCCAAGCGGGAAAGTCCCATTTTCGGTTCGACCTGGCGTTTTCTAGCTCGCTTGTTTTTGTGGAAATCTGAGGCTCGGTGGTGATGGAGGTGCAGGAAAAGGGAAAATAAATCAACGGTGGTTGTATTACTGAAAGTTTCAGTAGATTCTTAAGTAGTCTTCGAATATCAAAGGACAACTGATTGTCAATTGATGGTGAAGGCGTAATAAGAAGTGTGGTGAGTATTAAATTTTAGATGCGCAAATCTGTGTGAGGAGGTACAGAACACTGCAAGGTTCACAAAACGGGATACAGGCGTCTTCTCGAAAGACGCGACTACAACTTGATGCAGACTCCAAGCATCAAGGTCACAGCTTATAAACGCGATATTCTTCTGAAACTGGGCCACTGGCAGTACCTCCCGCCTCAGTTGCTCCCTGCATTTCTGGTTTAACTTCAAATACTTCCGTGAAATTCGAATAAGGCGGTTTGGAATTTCGGGGATTGTACATTTTACAGTCCCTTTACCATACTTCCAGTATGCTTTCTTGCGACTAAGGTTCTGATTTGTTACGCTTTTTAACGCCCAAAACAAATTAAAGCCACCATAGTCTTAACAATTACACTATTTTCAAAAAGTGCAAAGATCTTTTGCCAATACTGAATCTGAACTGACTCAGCTGATGCATCAGAACTCACAAATCCTCAAAAGCCGCAATCCCTCACAGCACATGGGTTGTGATTTTTAGTTTTTCACGGCAATAACATGACTTTTCATAGTATTTTCCTTTTCAAAAATAGAGTGTTTGGGGTAAATACGCTACAGAAACCCCATGTCGGGTTTGAGTGGTTACCTCTCGCATTTGGGTAATGAACAGTGGGGTTCATGGAAAAGGCGCGATTTGGCCGAAGTCACCTTTTATAATGGAAAAAAGAATATCTAAAACAAACACAAAGCGTATTCAAAGA